>JAMQGT020011521.1:0-92500 GCA_024447675.2 Pterophyllum scalare | reverse complement strand
GCACTGATAAATAAAGATGTCATTGATTGGCTGGTGTAATTGGGGAGAGCTTCAACTACTTCTGAGGAGTGTTTACTTTATGTGTGTGTATCAGTGTGTGCCTCCTGCATACTTGAGGAGTGTTTGCTGTCTGAAGGCCCCTGGAGGTAATATGAGAGATGAAAAAGAATGTATTTGCTTTGACACTTTGAGGAGGAAGAGAAAAAAGGCAGACTGCTACAGCTTCATCATTTTAAACCATTTTGTTTGTAATGCAAAAGCCATTGCCAGAGTTCAAGTGAAGCACTGGTGTGTGTGTGTGTGTGTGTGTGTGTGTGTGTGTGCGTGTGTGTGTGTGTGTGTGTGTGTGTGTGTGTGTGTGTGTGTGTGTCTAGAAGTTTTTGTTGGCACAGTAAAACAGAGTGCAAATGTTTACACGCATGAGTATGTGTGATACTCTGTGATTGCTGGAGACAGCCTGCAGATTTACCAGTCAAAAAAAAAAAAAGGGGGGGAAGTGCTTTAAAGGACTAGTCCACTAATTTAAATTGACAGCTTCTGACAAGTTGTTTGAAGTGCTGAAGGGGCAAGAACTTAAAAAACAAAACCTTCTCCCTGGCAAATATTATTTTTGTGTCTGTTTGTCTGAAGGCATTGATGGGAAAATCTGAGGGTCTTTGGGGGGCAAATAAATATTCCAAGATGGATTAGGTGCCTCTATGTTTATTATCATGACTGCAGCATTTAAATATCGTGGAGGAAGTGTAGTGAGTACAACAAATTGAAAAAGAAAAGTCAATGACAGGAGGCACCGTTCAGAGAACATTAATTACATGCTTATTATTATTAAATCAACCTTTGGCTTTCATTAAAATCTTTCATCTCAATTTAGGCACATGTGGGTCAAAGAAGGAGAGCCACATCTACCATATAAGTTTGGTTTTGGTCACAAAGATACATTTACATTGTTGTTTTATTACCTGGCTGTAGGCAACTGTTCATCAGTGGCCTGAGGGCTAATCATTGACTGCTTCAAAAATAGAGCCATGGTGGGCTGTATATCTGTGGGGACCTTGGCAGTGCATGTTGTATGGTACGTTTGAGGGGCCAAATGATGTACACAACAGCAACAAATCACTGCTACAAACAGATAAATCACACCTCAGAGGCCGTGGGTTGGATTGCTGTGGCGAGCACCAGAGGCTGGCTTGGCTCTGGAGAAATTATGTTATCTTCTTAGGCTGTGTCATGTAATTTCTTGGCATGGTTTATATGAAAGTAGGGATTAGAACTTTTGGAGGTCCAGAGTTGGCCATTTATTATTTTTATTTTGAAACGAATTGTGTGTTCCTCCACATAATAATTTGGCTTGACTAAAAGTTATTTTAAGTGCTATTTAAATGTCCCAGTAAATACAAAGCAAACTATATATGGTACATAAACAGTTTGTTTGTGATGCTTTCAGCATTCTGGCAAGCTTTTATATCCCCAGCTCTCATGACAATAAAATTGTCAGCAATAGTTAAAAAACTCTTGATGAACTGACTTCTGAAAGTTTGCTTATTGCAAACCTTGAAGGGAAATTTAATGAATTGTGTAGTGTTTTTTGGGGGGGGGGGATGTATATGATAGAAATAAAATAAATTGCACCAGTGAAGGGCACATATAAACAGCTTTTAAAAATGCCTTTGCTCATGTAAATCTCACACTTTAGTCCCAGCAGAGGGATTGTAAACAGAATCTGCAGAAGTGAGTTGAAGGAATATTACCCTGTCCTGTACTTATAACATTCTGTTACAGCTGTCTCAGGTGTTTAAAAAAAAAAAAAAAAGTATAACTATTGGTGAAAGTGTCTTTACTATCTAGGCGCTAAGATCAATGAAATACATTTAATGAAAATCTCTCAGATTTTCCTTTCATTTGGCCAATAAAAATTCAGATTTAACCTTTGATAATAAAAAGGAGGTAAATAATTGAGGAGATTTGCCTGTGCTTGCAAATCACACTTACACAACCATATAAAACTGCAATGAGAAGGAAAACACAATTATGACAGAACAATTATTATTTAAATGCCTTGAGGCGACTGTTGTGATTTGGTGCTATATACAATTGAATTGAATTGAATTGAATTGAATTGAACAGAATTGAATTGAACAATCAGCAATAAAAATCCAATCAGTGAGCCAAATCAGTGGCATAAAAGTAATAATATTTTCACAGTCCTTTAGTAATCAGCAATGTGTAATATTGTGTCAACAATGTGATTCAAGCTTCACAAGTGACCATTTCTGCTTTTTTTGGCATTCACTCATTATGAATTTTTGGACTTTAAATAAGACAAAACAAGTTCACCGCATGCTGTAATATTTTATTACTCTTTGTTGCTTTTTTTTGCACAGGAGTTAATTTTTTCTTTTTTTGTCAGCACGGTGGCGTGGTGGTTATCACTACTGCCTCACAGCTAGAATGACATCTAGAAGGTCTGGGTTCAATTCCACCTTGGCCCGGACCTCTGGCTGTGTGGCGTTTGCATGTTCTCCCCGTGTCTGTGTTGGTTTCCTCCCATAGTCCAAAAAGATGCAGTTACTGGGGTTAGGTTAATTGGTCATTCTAAATTGCCCATAGGTGTAAATGTGAAGTGTTGTCTGTCTTTCTGTGTTAGCCCTGCTACAGGCTGGCGACCCGTACAGGGTGTACCCTGCCTCTCGGCCTATGTCAGCTGGGATAGGCTCCAGCCCTCCCCCCAACCCTGAACAGGATAATTTCTTATTAATAAAATAAGCATCAGATGCATTAATAATAAATGACTGTGATATATATATATATTTTTTTTGTCCTTCTACTAACCCACTGGACAGCTTGCCCAGGGTGCTGCTGTCCAGTTCAGTTCTAGATACAGCACCTTCTAAAAGGTGTTGCTACTGTGTTGTTTATATTTTGCTTTGCCCTGTTGTGTCTTTGCAGCATCTACATGCACAGAGCAGTGAGTTCTGTTCCATTTTTTTTTTCTTCAGCAATCAACAAATGACTTAGATACAGTACTGGTTTTCTTCTGTGCACTGGCTCCCAGACCATTACTCAGCTGCTTTACTTGCCTTGGCACTTTCTTCACCAGACTACACCTGTAAGTGAAGGTATCTGCAGTTAGGCTGACAATAGTCTTCTACAGGAGGCAGGGCGGACTTCTTTGGCTTTGAATTCCCAGACATATTACTGTAGAGGAGGATCCAAACAGCAGGCAAGAGTCCAACGGCTCCTTCTCAGTTCTCTTTTGGGACCATTCAAGCCTAGTGATGAGGAATCCTGTGTCCCTCTTTAAAGTTGGTATATTGGTCCCTAGTTCCACTGCCTCAAGCTGTTCACCACAGTGAAGCAGAACAGTGGTTTTCGAAAGAACAGTGGTTTCCTACTGTTAATTTTTGCTAAACCATACCCTAGCTTCAGTCCTACTTCCCAAGAAAACAGACAACACAAATATGTAGCTCAGGATGCTGGAGAGCAAACAACATGGCGATGTTATCCTCTTCTGTGTCTGCCATGGCTGCTTAGCCCTATGCTCTTTTCCCAGAGATAGCCCCGGATATCATGAAGGCTATACAAACTGCCCTGACCCTAAGCACAGTTTCAGCCTCCTTATCAGAATGACAAAGCAGACAATGAGTATCATACAGCATTCCACACGGATCTCTGTGTCTTAGTTTTTCCCAGAAATCAGATGGAAGATGCTGGATGGTCCCTTATCCCCCACTGGGGTGTGTAGACCACTCCTTGAGAGAGCCATAGTCCATTTACATTAAGTAATCACGGAACCTTCTGGAGTAAAACAACATCTCAACATCAAAAACACAGAGATTCTCACTACAAGAAGTTCCAGCCTGTACTGCTCCTGGGCCTCCAAAGGCGCATGTTTCAGTACCCTTGCACTCCCAACCTGTTTTTCCTTCCAGTGCCTATAGTTAAAACCACCACGAAGGAAAGACATCTGGGTCCTGGTGTATCAGGACAACCCATCCCATGAGAGAGATGCAATTCTAACAGGCTTAATCATGCAACGCCGGTGAATTCTGGATTTCATCATAATTTGGCAAACAAGCTCTCTTCTTTCCATCTGGCTGAACATTTATCTAGGTGTACACATGAACTAAACCACCACAACAACACAGTTGTCCCCAGCAAAACTGGAAGTGCTAAACTCTCTGATGTTACTTGTTGCACCCCACAGAGTGACGTCTGTGCTACCTGTTGTAAGTCTGCTGGGCTTGATACCTGAAAGTTTTGTGGTTGTCCCCTTGAGAGTCCTCCACATCATGAAAATTCAGAGACACTTTAGTCGTCTGCACCTCAACCCAATACAGTACCAAAGATGCATGTTTAATGTTCCTCCCTCACTGCAGTCAGTTTGTCATACATAAAAATCCCACATGTTCTCTCATCAGGGGTCCCCCTTTGGGAGTACTGTGTCACACATACCAGTGTACAAAGATGCATTCCTCTTCAGCTAGAGATGAATATATCAGTCTTAGGGGGGAAGTGGAAGACACCTTTTTCTCCTCACATAAACTGCACTGAATTTCACTTAGCCCTCACTTCTAAACATGCATTTAGGAGGCCAGTCACTCAGGTGGCTCCAGAGCAATTAAGTATAGTACAGCTGCTAGTAGGGGAGTTGTGGCAGTTCCCTCGCCACAAAGGCACACTGTCACAGTTGGACAATGTGAAACCCATTATGAGATGATAAGCCAATGGATAGGAGTTCTGATAGGAGCCCCTACCTGAACAAGGACCTGTGTCTGGGCTTTGTGAGGGGATCTCAGAAGTCATGCACTGGTGGTGGCTTACACTTAAGGTGTACGAGTAAGAAGGTAATAAGTCAGTATCTCGTTTGAGACACCAAGGACTTGCAGAGCTCCTCTTTTCAAAGTTTCAAGAAAAAGACCTTGCATAGTTAACATGCCTCATCTCCCTTTTAAAACCTGCTGCATACATAATGTACGAATTGAATCACACACAATTTTCTTCGGGTGAACTTCATTAAATGCTCTTGCATAAGACATCTGAGTCTACAGAGTTCATTCTGCAGGAGTTGACCTGGTCACACAATATTTCCTTCACATGCCTGCCCCACATACTAGAACCCACTATCCAAGGGGCAAGACCTCCTTCTACTACAGCCTGTCATGCGGGAAAATGGCGTGCTTTCCAGCACTAGTGCATGGACAGAAGCTCAGACCTCATGTTGTGTCCTCTGTCCCCTGTGGTGACCCATCTCCACATGCTTAAGAGCATAAACTGGTTTTTCATTATGTTTTGCACATGGCTAACATCAAACAGATCCAACTGTTCATCCACCACAAAGTACACTCCCACGGTATGCCTCACTGGCTGTGTGAAGTTATCAGACAAGCCTACATTACAGCAGGAACAGAGCCTCCATAGGGTGTCTGTGCTCACTTCACGAGCACCTTATCTCATTCACATCTCTCCTCAGTGGGATGGAGTTGTCGAACAGCTGCACAGTGGCATCTTGGGTCTTTTCCATTCCTCTTCAGACGTTTCCATCTGCACAATGTATGTTAGTTTTCCCTGACTAACTCATTTTGTGCATACTAGACAGCTGATAATATGCTGTCAAATCTCACTTTTTTTATGCACGTGCCAAGAGGTGTTCCTCTAATCCTATCATGGATTAGTGAGCTGCGTAGTGTATAATGTCCCACTCTCCTGCTGCTGCAGGTGTGTTGTGGCAAAGGAGTCTAATTTTCACTCAGTTTTTTTTTTCTACACACTGATTGATATGGTAATTTATCGTGATGAAAACATCGTTTCAATGCCTTATTGTTATCCACTTGGAAACATTGGTGTCATGGTGGGATACTGACCACATGTCCTTATCCTAATAATGGTGGCTCTTAGAGGGATTAGCATATGCAAAATACTTACAGCAACCCCTGATTCTGTGATGACAGACCAACTCATTAGGCTGTGAGCCACGTTTGTTCCACTTGTGTCAGAAAGAAAAAGCTGACTTACAAGGACATGAAAGAAAGTCTTCAAGGTTGGGCAGGCACAGAGGGATAAACACAATATCAACAGCTTTTAGCAGGCTACAGTTATACACACAGAACCTGGGGTTACAGTGTAACCAACATTTGAACAAAACCTTTGTGAATGTCACTGGAGAGGGCAGCAGAGTTGTATATTACTCTGTATTAAAAGAATAAATCAGATCTTCTGGATCCATTTGGAAAAGAAAATTTAAAAGAAAGCTTTTGCAAAGAAAAGTTTTACCTAAATTCTTATTGAGAAAACTGTATTTTAGCTTTACTTTCTGTTTTGCTTTCGGGGGCCCTGTGAAGTATTGACTTTTTGTCTGAGTCTTTTTGTTTCATGCTCTCTCTCCCTCATCGTTCTCTTTCTTATTGATTAGTTTATTTCAAAAGCAATTTCAATTGCAAACAGCACAAGTTACAAATGAAGCAACTGCCATGCATTCAGTCACTAAATACTCTCCAAATGGTGTGTAATCAGTTTTTCGAGGTCAGATTTTAAACAGCAGAAATTATTTTATTTTGAGATGTGTCTTTGATCTTTTTGGTCTCTTTGTTGTACTATAATACCTTGAGTGACAAGCATGATTAGGCTTGATCAAGGCTTCTGCCAAAGAAACCAAAGGCTACATGCTGGTTACTTGATTCATTCCATCTCTCTTCATGTTTTAAAGGTTCTTTCCAAAGAAAAATTGTCTTTGGAATGTATGTGTTCATGTGTATATGATGTTTTCAAAACAAACACATAGAGGTTTAATGTCAAGTGTCAGTCTAACATCTTCTCTGATTGTCTAAGTTCTCTCAGTCTATAGCTGTCACTCACATTTCTCAGTCAGACTCAGGCCATACTCGCAGTGCATTCATTCAATCTTTCTAAATCACCCATCAATTAATGATGATCTTTTTCTCCCCCAGTTTCTTTCTCAGTATGCTAATGATAGTTAATGGTTGCTTTACTTCTGTGCATTGTTTATCATAGTTCAGCTTGATAATCTGTTTCAGTTCATGAGCACAACTGTGGCTTAATGGTCCTTAATTGAAAATTTTGTTGACAATGTGTATGACATTGAACCCTGAAAGCCCTAATTGGAATAATTAAGCTTAGCAAACTTTACTTGAGAGACCAGAGACCCATGGGTGAATAACTCTCACTCTCTCACTCCAGTCCTTGGGTTTCAATATAGAGGCAATATCTGTGTTTACATGAGGCTTTCCATTCTGATTATAAGGCCAAACACAACCAAAATGCTCCATATAAACACCTCAGTAAGAATAAACAAGCCCAAAGTCCTTTCCCTCCAATCTGTATTCTGTCCTCCTTAAATGTGGACATATGCTTCGCCAACTGATCAAGCATGTGTCACAAAGCTGGAGTAGCTGTTGAGGAACACAAATGCATAAAATACTGATAAATTTTTTTGCACGTCTCATTGATCAGACTAAGTGTAAGGAGTTGATACAACAGCTTCGATCGTAATGAAAAAATTTTGCGTGCAACAGCAGCCTCTGTTAACTACCAGGGTATCATAACAGCTTGATGATTACCATGGGTGCCTCGCTGTAGGGCAGCCTTGTATTTGAACACTGTCCATTTTTTTTCTCTGTGGAGTTCCCATGTTATGGTGTGTTTGTTGCCTGTAGGACTTCGTGTTCTGTGTGTTTTCCCAGCCTCTCAAGGATGGCATACAGTGATCGTAAGTGTGAGGCAGAGCAGCATGCCATCTCTGCTGCTAAAATGAGGCAGTTAAAATGCTTATTCTATGACTAGCAAGGTCACTGGTGAGACTTCTGGGGTCCTCTTTTTATAGTTGACACAAAGAATCTAGCTCAGAAGCAAACGCAGTATGCACCAACAGTGCTGAAATAATATTTCTTCTATCTGAAATGACTCTAGTAGTCTGCGGTTGAATAAACGGGCTATCTACAAGTTGGGGTATTGATGTGTGGTGGTGGGTCAGTCTCAGCTACTCGCAGCTTTTCTTTGCTAAAAACACAGGGAGTGTGTAGTCAGGTGTGAGTGCACTTTGCTGATTGGGTTGATACTGCTGAGGCTCTCTCTCCTGGCACTCAGTCTTGGCCCTGCTCACAAAAGTGATGAAGAGATTTTTACAACTCAACAAAGTAAATGTGACACATCAGTTTGTAGCTGATTTTTTTTTTTTTTTTTTTTACCTCTTTGTGATATATTCTGACAAGTTTGGCTTGGTTTTTGAGGTAGGTCACAGAGAGGCACAATATAATGCAGCCAGAGTGATCTGATGTTTTATTGATTCCCTTACACACCTGTTACCTTCTACATACAGGTCAAAAAAAACTGCTTCAGCAGGCCTTTACCTGTGGTGATTTAGCATTTAAGAATACTTCAGTGGATTGTTTGCTGCCATGGGTGCTTGAGCTAAGCTCTCAAGTTAAAGGTTGACAGCCATAATCACTATGTCACTCTCACCTACCCAAAGTAATTGGAATACAGACAGCCTAGGTTTCATGTTAATGGAGTTTGCATGTTCCTCTGTGCCTGCTTGGGTTTCCAGTCATGTCCAAAGACACGATTGTTAGGTTAATTGGTGATTCTGAATTGTCCATGGGTCTAAATATGAGAGGGAATGGTTGTCTTTTGTCTTTTCTGGCCCAGTGATGGACTGGTGACCTGTCCAGGGTGTATCCCTATTTTCACCCTTTGACAACTGGGGTGGATGGATGGATGGATGGATGGATGGATGGATGGATGGATGGACAGTTCGATTCAGTCACCAAAACTGGTTAGGCTAAGAAAAAGATCACGGTTTTAGTTAAAAAGCACAGTGTGAGGTGAATGTTTGAAAGCTACAGTTTAAGGAATTTATATGCACTTTTTCATATGTCTGCAAGAGGTAGCATAAACTAGAATGCTTTCTGTTTATCTGTGATTAGAATGGATGACCACACACCTTCTGGCCTACCAGTAGGTTCACAACAGCACCTATGGAAGTAATTAAAACTGAGATTGAACATTTAATGGGCTGATGGCATTTGAAGCTGGTGGTGTGATTTAGTGCACACCTTACACTTCTTTTCTAAAACATGCTGATACAGCTAAACCAGCACTTCTTACCCCACGCTCATCAAAACTACAGAGAAACTACTTCTTGTCTTTATTATATGAACATTATTCTCTATCGTGTATTCTTATGGGTCTAACATGAGTGCGGCAGCTAGAGGCCCGCTGATGCTGCCAGCTTTGTGTTAAGCTAGTAAGTGAGCTGTCAAACCAATGTTGTTCTCATTTAAGGAGCTGACAGTCAGCAGCCGTCTCTGAGCAACAAACTCATTTTAGAATAACACCTCTGTCTCTCATCTCCCTCCACTACCCCTTCTCCGCTCATTTCATTCCACGTTTTTCCTCTGTTCACTCATGATTGTCTTTTCTCCTCTCTTTACCCTTCTCAGCTATCTTTTACGATTCTGTCTCCTCTACTTTCTTACCTGTGCCCCCCACCCACCCACCCCCCCTTCCTCCATTGTATGATTCTATTGTCAGTCATCCATTCAGCCGGAACACACTGCCAAGGTTTTTTGCACCCCTCTCATTTTTGCTCTCAATTTTTCCCTCCCTTCTTCTTGGACTCACTTGGGTTTCTTCCCCTCTATCTTCACATTCTTTTTTTTTTTCTTTTTCACCACAACTTCTACTTTTCATTGTCTCCAACTTAAAATTGTGTGAGGTGACAGGAGATGAATGTTCATAGAACTACTGCAGACATGTTTCAGTTCTCCTCAGATGCTAGTATGCTCCAAAATGATGCACTCTGCCTTTACCCCTCTTACAGAAACATTTAAGTCTATCTAGCAAGCTCTGAAATTCACTGAAGTGTTTCGCATCATTCTTGATCATCTAACTCTCACTGCTCTGCATTTTAACTGGCTACAGCTGCAGTAAAAACCTGCTACTAGGAATGTAAAGCTTGGGACATCGCCTGCATTTATAGGGTCCTTATGGATGGGCCTGGGGAAGACTGCAGAATCAACACAATATATGAAGTTATAGCACATTTAAAGGGCAGTAAGTGAGAATTTTATCGTCCCATTGCAGAAAATAGCCCTAATATATCTAGACAGGGTTGAAAGCCAAGTTGATCAATACCAGTGACTCGACCATCGGTTTTGCCAGGTGCTGAGATAACAGGCTTTCAAAACTCACTTTGTAGCCTCTAGTCTCTGTTTGGAGCAGCCTCGCCATCCATTTGAGTTTGAAAGACACTCCCCATACCCCAGCAGTGGTGTAGCAGCACAGTGTGATATCTTTGAACAGTCCATTTTCAAAACACTAAGGATCTAATTTCTAACATTTGGTTCCACCTATTAAAACAGTCAATCTGACAGCACTGTCTATTTGTAACTTCTGAAAGCCCACTTTTTAGGTAATATAACTTTAAATGTGATATATTTTGGTCATATTCAAACTCAGACTGGGCTTTTGATTAAATCAAGCACAAGAAAATTGCTTTTCATGAAAGACACTATGCAGTGCTTTAGCCTAATCCCTGCTATTTCCACCTGGAACATATCTCCAGATCTGTCCAAATCAGTTAGAGCAACAAAACTCCCAGGCCAAAAAAAACAGCCTTAGGCTATATGGGCAAGAGACAAGAGAATTTTGGAATACCATGAGTCCCCATCACCAGGCCAGAATGGAGGCTCAAAACTTAAATTGTTGCCTGATAGTAGTAAAAGGCAGTTTCTTCACTGTGTACCATGCTTTGTGACCTTCTGAAAATTTGCCTTTAGAACACATACCTTAGTCAAGGTGCAGGTGCCTCCAGGGACTGTTAAATGTGTAAAGCAGTGTGTTTGTGCATCTGGTGGCTTGTTTATGCTATTGGTCTGGGTCAGAGTAAGTTTTGCATCTCAAAGGTGTGGCCAGGGGTATGTTTTTCATCTGGTTTTATTTCATATGTATTTGTAAGAGTTTTTTTTTTCAGAAAAAGGGGGGATATTTAAATACATCACAGAAATGTGATTTATAAAGGTTTGCAGCATATAATTTACTTCAAATTGAGCTCTGTAAATACCAGGGGAAAAAAACTTGTCATGTTTTGTACCTGATGTGGTTTTGATAGTTGCAGCGAGAAGTTTTCATTTATTTGGAATGAGAGGGAAAGATGTTATCAGAATGAGTGCATAACTGGAATGGGTGGATGGCTCAGAGCTTTGAGCGCAGTGCCAAAACTTTGTCTCTGTCCTGTAACTCTTCACTAAGTCATCACCCTGGATGTTTAGAGCCTAGCCTCAAGAGTACACACTCTGATGGGTGTGGCACATTAACGGTATCTTCATTAACGCATGGATGGTTCGAGATCTAATGGTAAACAATGTTTTGTTTACATTCTGTTGTTTTTTTGTTTGTTTTTTTGTTGGTTTTTTTTTTGTTTTTCTACACAAAAAAAGAAGTTGGTAAAGCTGTTACACACAGACTTCACGTTATTACACACAGACTTCAGGTTTATATGTTATATAGCTTGTAGTAACGCAGCCCTCCTCTGGATAAATCCTGCGTGCCACAGGAGTCTCAGTCTTCAGCACCACACACAGCCACCAGCTATTTCTAACACAAGCACTTGCCCTTATATCAAAGCATATTGATTCGCCTTCAGCTGCCTCTCACTGAACTGAATTGCCACACTGTTTTTAGAGAGAAGCACATACATAAAACCTGCTTTTACACTGTATTATTTTTGTTTGTACATTAATACATCCCTCATCTGGTCTGCTTGTTCTTGAACCACTAATTTGCAGTGCTCTTGATAAGACGCTGATCATTACTGAAATAAACTGACTGCGTCCTTTTTAGTAGATCACCTGCAGAACCTTCCACTCTCATCGGTGCATTTTTGGCGGCATTGGTGGTGTCATCCGTTTCGCAAAAACCTTCTGATGTTGACCATAACTTGAGAACAATGTGACCTAGAATGTTCAAATTCACACCATAGATGCATCTACTAAAAAAGCTCAAATCTCAGTGACCTTGACCTGAAGGTAAAGTTCAGAGGTCAAGTTTTCTGAAAATCTTGTGAACACAATAAATCGAGAATGATTTCACCTAGGATCTTCAAATTCAGATGCATACTGTTCAAGCTAGACCCATTAAACTTCACACACTTGTTCACTGACTTTACTATAACTTCACTCATGCATTCTCATACTGTAACTACTGTGTTAATCACTCATAAAAAGAAAAAGAAAAAGGTTTCCATTTCAGGTTCATCCTCACAAAGACAGACACACAAAATCACCCACAAGTGTTTCTTTGTAACAAAACGAAAGCTAAAACAAGAAATGAAAAAGAATATTTGTTAAAGCCTGTGCCCTTCCCGGCTGTCTTTTTATCCATCCTTTTAAGTATGTGTCCACATTAAACGTGTTGCTGTACATTTTTCTTCTGGTACTGTTCCACACTCTCTTCTTGTGTGTGATCTCATTATATTTTTGCCTTGAATGTGTGTTGTTTGACAGAATTCTCAGCCTTTTCTCATCTTAAACATTTTCCTTTTCATCCCCTTTTCTGCCCCTTGGTCCTTCATCCAAATCACTGTGGTGTTGCTTTTTTTTTTTTCTTCAGTTTCAGTCAACTAATAATGTGTGATCATCCCAGCATCAAGGCTGCTGCCATAGAGTCGCCATGGCAACATCTAGTCCACACACAGTAATGGCCACTGCAGAGAGAACAGGGAGCCACCGACAGAGCGCACATACACACACCGAGGCACACAACAGTTGCTCCCCCCCCCGCATCACATGAAGCAAACCCTTGCTCATTTGCTTTAACAACCAGTGGGAGTGTTAAAGCCATTATAGATCTCCCCAGTCAAAGTCAACGATCTTAAAGCAAGGTGATAACTCATTACGCACACGGTGTTAATGCACACTTACAGCACAGCAGCTGTTTCACAGATACACTCAGAGACGCCCCATAAACACATACCATGTGTAAATATACACTGTTACTAGAAAAAATAAACATATAAATTACATATGTATTACAATATATGCCATATATTTTATTTGACAGTGAAGCATTTAATTGGATGCTAACATGGAGCTGACATTAATATAGAAGCCTCACGATTATAGAGTGCCAGACCTGACACTAATAACTGTACTTTGTGTCCTCAGATTTAAATGATGTATAGTAGATGCTGTTCTAGGTGATTAAAGTGATCTATTTCCTGATACCTCTGGCTGCAGTGTGCTGAGTGATGAACCCCTGGGGAAAAAAGGTGACAGGCCGGCGGGGGGGGGGGACACACACAAATACACACCGCTGCATATTACACTAAAAGAAATGAGGGGGTAACTGAGCTTTATTACAAACTCAGTGTGATATAGCGGGTATTTCATCAGGATGCACACGCTGAGACACACACAATTTAATACTTTAATTAACTGCTTATAGATCCCATACATTTGTTATTGTTTCAAAGGAACTATCCATTACAGAATCGTTATGCATTTTCAGTTTGTGGATAGGCCACACTTCCAGCTAGGTTGATATATAGTTTGCTCACACAGGAGAATTCCTTTTTTTAAAGGAAGATATGTTTCACTGGTGAGACAGCGACAGGAAGATGGTGTACTGCAGGAACCCTTTGACTCAACCCATGTTTTTGTCAGGCAATCGTAGTGGCCTTTCATTCTGCCTGTCAGGAACAGGATGGAGATCAATGAAGAACGATGGTAACTGCTTCTGTTTGTTTAAAAATGAACATCACCATGCCCACTTTGACCATGAGAAGCATGCCTTGCATTGTGTCTTTATGCGACTAGAGTAGTTTGTATGATAGAAAGTAAGCATAGCCAAGGAGATTTCATGAGTTAACTAAGGATCCAACTAAGTCATTCTGAACTCACAAATTCTGAAGGTCCTGACACATCATCAGAACAAGAGTTACACTGGCAAGTTAATATCCCATTTATGATTTAAAATGTTAGCTTGCTGTCAGCATTTAAAGGGCCCTGAAGTTTGGCAAGCAGACATATTGTTTTTCACTTTTAGTTTTCATCACTTAACTCAGACAAGGTTGGGCAAAAAGATTGGGCTCACAAAATTATAAGCTTGGTCATAAATTCTCACCTCTTTCTTGCAAGTATACTGCGATTAAAGAGTAAAGTGACTGTGTGTGTGCGTGTGTGTGCGTGTGTGTGCATGCCTGTATGCATTTGTCCAGGATAATTAACTTCAATGAGATAAATGTAAGCTAAATGTACATGTGGCCAGTATGTGTGTGTGTGCCTGTACTTGTGAGTGAATGTCAGTGTTAGGGTTTGATTCAAGGGCCTATCGGGGAAGCAGCCTTTGCATAACTCTGATAGGCCAATTAGTGCAGAATGATAGATGATGAGCTCCACGGGAAGACAGGGTCGTAATAAAGGGACGAGAGAAAGCACTCTGTCCTGAATCTTAACTCTGTTCTACCTCTGCCCTCCTTCAGAGACTCAAAGATACACGTAGCGTCGCCCTAATATTCCTTTCTTCCCAACTTGGGGAGAAAGCTTTTAAGTTATTATTAATTGTTTTGTTTGGCATCCTTCTGATAGGAAAGGGTTGTAATTTGGTGAGTCATTGCATTAATATCTGAAAATCCCATTGAACTCAGCTGAAACGTTCTACGTTTTTCTATTAGTATTAATACTGAGGTGACGTCAGTAATTCTATTTTCATGGAAAGGACTGTTCAGTGCCCATTTCACTGCCAGTAACATTGTTAATTTCCATCAAATGTCAACAATAAAAACCTGTTTTGTGACAGTCATAGTCACTGTGTTTACAGGTGTTAGAGTAGATGAAAGAAGGTAATGCCGCTGCTTTTTATGACTCTCACAGAGCCAAACACAATATGTATCACATGACATTTTTGACACATAAGAACAGTCAACTCATGAGCAGAGATAAGAGACAGCAACTCCAAACACAAAGCATGCCTCTCCTCTCAACAGACATGAAACAATATGAACTCAGACAAGAAATCTTTAGAAGATGGCTGATTTTCAAGCAAGAAATGATGAAATATTTTGACAAAACATCGCCTGCCTTCTTTGATAGGTGGGATCTCTCTTATTCCCTCTCATTAGCCTGGTGTGTAATCCGCCTTTCTCTGAAGCCGTCTGTCAGTGCACATGCTTGTTTGTGTGTCTCTGTGCGCGTAAAGCATCTGTTGTCAGAGTAGCAGATAAAAAGGGTCAGTACAGTATGAAAGGCACAACATTTCTCTTGGGAAAAACACTTTGTTTTAACTTTCATAAGCCGCACTACTTTCACCAGCTAAGAACAAAATGGTAAAGATGGCGCTTAATTTTTGAAAACAGAATAACTGCTTGGCATCAAACCGCAAGTGCTTTTCATTAAAGGGGAGATATTTGACTTTTCTAAAAAAAATATTCATTAAAAGGAGATCAAGGAAGTGCGTGAATATAAATATCTTCACTGGTTGTCACTTTGGATTCTCATGTCAGCTTTAATGTTCCATATTATGAAATTCTCCAAGCTTGCTAAAACACATTTGAATTGTTTTCATTTGGTAACACCAGATTTACCTCTCCAATAAAATCCCAGTTAGACGTTCATGTGAAAAAGAGTTTTCAATATGCCCTTCTGCAGTCCTGTGAAAAACTGAGTACACCCCATGATTGAATAGCTTGTAGAACTACATTTAGAAGCAAAAACTTCTAAAGGTAGTTTTCTTTGCAACTCTGTCAATCTGACACATTATTCTGGAGTTATTCTGACAATCTCATCAACTGATTCAGACTAGAGTAAACAAACCATAGATGTGAAAACACCATAGGATACTTCGGTATCTAGAGGAGTTCATAGCTCAAATCATCACCCTTCCACCACCGTGCTGACATGCGTTTGTGCATTGTTTTTTATTAAATATGGCACAGTGTATTATGGCCAAATATCTCCGCTTTGGTCTTGTCTGTCCAAAGAACATTGTTCGAGAAGTCTTGTGGTTAGTTCTCCCGGCCACCCTTCCATGCCATACTTGTTCAGTCTTTTTCTAATTGTGCAGACATTAATTTTAACATTTAACGTGCTAACGGATGCCTGTAGAATCTGAGATGTCAGTTTTTGGGTTTCTTATAGTTTTTCCGAGCATTGCACAGTCTGCCCATGGAGTGAATTTGCTGGGACATCTCCCTAGGTTGATTGTGTCATTGTGTTAGCACAGACCTGAATGCTCCAGACTAGCAAACTGTCAAAACTTCTACTTTTATAGAAGTGCTCACACTTGCTGATGTTCAATTAATCAAGTGCATTTTATTAGCAGCACCTACCTGGCTGCTCCTCTTAGTTTGTATGGAAGCAGTAAGTATGTACTTAGTTTTTCATGGGACTGCACTGAGTCCTGTAAAAGCTTTTCTTTTACACATGGCTGTATTTCCTTCTCATGGTGAATGAAACTTTAAAAGTAATGGCTCTGATAAGAGGGACAGCACACCACTGTCTAATTTTCCAAAAATATGATATAGGTCTTGACACTTTTATAAGGTTCCCATTCATTAAACAGTATTTAACTACACAAATGGCTTTGCCTCAGATAAACTCTCCATTAAATAAAAAATATCACAGTGAAGAGTCATGACTAGAGGGGCATTGAGGGATAACTGTGGCGTTCCAGTGCAGAAAAACAGCTTTTGATCAGTCTTCATTTTTGCAGTAAAAGCATCAAAGTTATGGAACACCTCATCAACAGAAAAGTAGAGAAGTGAAACCATATCTGAAACCACAGAAACAAACATGCATGAGTGATGTGTTGTTGAAATATAGGTCAACAATTGACTGACTTATTATACCTGTGGTACAGTTAAACATACACAATATCACTCCATTTGTCATTAAATATACATCAATATATAAACCCTATAGTAGACAGATACCCTCAAACCAAATCTAACTTGAACATATCTAATCCGGGTAAGCACAAAATGCAAATTCAAAGCAGAAAGGTCATGTAATATGAAGTGAGTTTGCTTTAAGAAAAAAAAAAAAAGAACTTTAACCCCCTTTTCCCTCTAAATAAATGCAATCTGCATTGATAACTGATTGCTGCCCAACTGGACAAATCCAGGCCTGATTACAACCAGCTCTGTTCATCAGTTAATTAGACAATTTTCAGAAGCATGAAGTAAACTAAATGGTCCTACCTGTAGCACACGCTGCCAAATAAACAAACAAAAAAAAAAATCCATCAGATATGAGGAAGAAGACGTCTGAAATGCATCTTCTGGAATGCTTTCAAGAATATGTCTAAGACTTTTGGACTCCAGTGGTTCACAGTGTGAGAGATTATCCAAAAGCTGAGAAAACTTGGAGCAGTAGTGAGCCTTCTGAGATGTGGCCAACCTTCCTCCAAAAGCACAGTAGTGCTTCATCCAGGAAGTCTAAAAAGACACAAGGAAAACATCCAAGGAAGCACAGGCCTCTCTTGCCTCAGTAAATCTCAGTGCTCATGTTTCCACTATCCAAAAAGACACTGGGCAAAATGACAGAGTGGTGAGTTGAACATCTCTTCAGCCCCGGAAGAAAATTTAGGCTTGTCTGACATATTTTAGGAGAATCTTCTGAGCTGAAGTACTTAGAAGACAGGGGCACTGCTACATGTGCTGTACACTACATACTACACAGAATTGTATACAAATAAAAAGAGCATTATACTTACAGCCATACACAGAGGTGGGAGTAAGTGCTTCAGGGCCAGGGCAACTCTCCATAATTGAGGGAAACATGAATTTGGCTTTCTGGCAGAAAATCCTCAAGGATAACATCAGATCATCAGTGGGCGAGTTAAAGCTCAAGTGAAATCAGTTATGCACCAAGATAATGCTCACAAGCATGAGAGCAAGTCCACCTCTGACTGACACGGAAATAAAATTAACGCTTGGGGGTGGCTTAAGGTCTGGAATTGAACCCCAATAAAATGCTGTGGTGGAACCTACAAAGAGCTGTTCATTTTCACAAACCTGTGCTGCAGAACTGTGAGAACAGTGCGCCCGAAAGCCACCATAATGTCAGAGATCATTTGCATGCAGTTGTTGCCGCTAAAGGTACCACAAATGGAGCAGTTAAGGCAGACAGCTCGAGCTGTGCTGCATCATAAACACATAACATGCCTCACTCTGTTTACGTAATATACCAAACGTAGACTCCCAATTTAGCATTTTATTTCCCATCCCTTCCTCTGACAAGACAATGCCACTGTCAGCTTTTTCAACCCTTTCTCCACCCGAGCATTTGCCCGTAGGCTCTGGGAGATAATTACTCGTCACTCAACAATTTATACGGTATGTGCATCGTGTTTGCAGCGAGTGACGTGCTCAGAGCCTAGTCGTCACCAAAGTCCAACTATATTCTGATGCTGAAATGAATCATTTCAAAAGTAATTTGTCTGATCAAACTATCTGTTACTGTCAAGGACCAATTGCTTTTTCACGCTGGTATTGGATTACCTTTTGGCTTCAATAGATGTAATTATGATTCAAAACTCACAATTTTGTTTATTCAGGTTGCCGTTTTTACGTTCATTTCTGACTCAATTTCATGTGAGCTACACATGAAAATGGGAGAAATCCAAAGGGGTTTGAATACTTTTTTTCAGCATCGTAAACATGTACACATTTGTTTTTGTCTCTCCTGATGTTTTGGTGCTGTTTGAAGCCTAAGCTGGCATCTGCTGCATCTCTTTCCTCTGTGGCCATGTGTATAATGAACAAAACAAATAACAATAAAATAATCAAAACATGGGCTTTGTTCAATAACCCAATCTTAGGCATGTTAACTTGC
Source organism: Pterophyllum scalare (assembly GCA_024447675.2). Classification (NCBI taxonomy): domain Eukaryota; kingdom Metazoa; phylum Chordata; class Actinopteri; order Cichliformes; family Cichlidae; genus Pterophyllum; species Pterophyllum scalare. Next base: position 73,655 of record JAMQGT020011521.1, on the reverse strand, counting down.
AGTTTAACAGTGTGCCCTGCATGCATCAGTGAAGTGTTTTGGGGCTGTTGCTCCTTTAGCAATCAGCAATCTAACTCACAAGGGTGCACAGTGTGGTCAAGCATGAAGCAATTTCAGAGTCCTGTGTTACACAATATCACAGCCTAAAAGTAGCTTAATAACATGTTTGAAAGGAAAAGGAGCAGAGGCTGTTGAATTACCAAAAAGAAAACAAATGTAGTGGTGATATGTGATGAGAGATTTTTACAACCAGGACGTAACTAGGCCAGTAGTGTCTGTATACTACAATGGATATCAATGCAGATCAGTTCAATTTGCTTTGAGTCAATAATCTGCATCATTACTATCAAAGGCTTATCTAATCAGGGCACTAATCTGCGCTGATTTGAGCTGAACTATTCCACAATCAAGTCGACGGTTGATGGACATGATGTCTCATCGCAGTGACTGTTGGTGGATTTGCTGTTCAAATTAGTTTGTTGTCTTATTTTCTTCCTCTTCTCTTCATTTCTTTTCCCTCTTTTTTTTTCACCCCATCAATTCCAGTCATAGCTGCCATTTCAACTGTGTAGTCCCACACACTCCCACCAGCTTAGAAAACATCCCTAAATGAGAGTGGCGTTGTCATTTACAACGTGCTGTGCATGTTTAGCTGATTTACATCTAAATGATCTATGGTTTTTGAGGTATTGTGAATGAAATTAATTATGTAAACTAACTGTGGTGTTCATTTGCATTTCTTGATTGATTTCCGTCCATTTCGTGTGAGGAGAAATGAAGAGAGGAGATGGGCGCCGTCATTTGCGTGGCCAGTGAAATTGCAAAAGGCGTTTGCCCTCAGGAAGTTCTGCAGATAATTGCAAGCATCTGTCTTGATGTGCACATGGGTGAATCCTGAATACGTTTGCTTGGACATGCGTGGCAGTCAAATTTGTGACCTTTGTGCATGCCTAATAATGTATCCACCTTGCTGGTGTCGATCAGTGTGGAGGCTTAGTTTATCTTTGATGGATCAATTTTTTTTTCTGTGTTAGTATGTTTGGATGTGTGTCTATAAGGTACTGGATATGCATATTTCCAGACACATCTCTTTCTCTTTTTCTGTGCCCCTCTCCACTCCCTGCCACATTACCTGTTAAATATCTATACGTCTGTGTGTCTGCAGCTCTCTCCCAACCCGAAATGAACGACCCAGTTAAATAATAAGCTGAAGGCTAACAGAGGGACCCCATCAACCTCTGAGCTGTATCCTCTCTGAAGCCATCAATCGTGGGACTAAAGCTAGGCTGCATAATGACATTGTGGCAGTGTACTCGCGCTGTGCTGCAAAACATATTAATGTTAGCCATAATGAGTTTGACAGCCCAATATGGTTATCAGGGATCATGGTGAATTTTAGCTGGCAAACACTGCCCTCAAATGGATAAGAGGAGTTACAGCAGCTGGAGTAAAAGCTGCATTTTTGTCAGGTTTTGTGAAATGCAAACATGTCATGTACTCATTAAAATGGCACTCAGATACCATCAGTTACTTAATTAATTTTATATTTTTCCTGCTGGCTTGATGAACTCTTTTTTTTTGTGCATCTGTCTTTTCATATAAACGTACTTAATTTATATGTAGTGACATTCTCCGTTTGACAGAAATTTGAATTTGCAGAAATAGAGATTTGCAAGTTTTCTGATTTTAACTCGGTAATATTTTGCATTTTAAGTATGAATGGCTACTGCTCGTAGCTTTTAATACTAACATGCCTGTTTTCCTTGCCTATTTTCTAGAATCTTGGAACTCCAGCAGAATGGTGACATGGATATACTAAAACTCAAGTGGTGGCCCAAGGACAGTCCCTGTGACCTCTACAGCTCAGTCCAGACACGACAGCGTGGCAATGCCCTTGATATTCACAGCTTTGCTGGCGTTTTCTGCGTCCTGGCTGCCGGCGTGGTGCTTTCTTGTCTCATTGCCATGGTGGAAAGCTGGTGGTCACGAAGGAAGGGATCCAGGGTCCCCTCCAAGGAGGTAGGGTGATGGATGAGTGATGAAAGGAGGAGCAATGATACAGAAGGAGATACGGGGCCTACAATAGATACTAGCTCTTTTTATCCTGTGAGAAGGGAAGAATATAAATATGTAATAGATTGAACAAAGGAAATGGATGGATCAAGACAAGAAAAAAAAATAGTAAAGAGAGATTTTGATGGGATGGGTTTAATTTCAGGTCAAGCCAAGGAAAGGGGTTTAAATTGTTGCCATCAGATTCATCCAATTTGGGATGTATGAGACTTCATAGTGAAGGAGGCATGAATAATGACAGCCCCTGGAAATGCTGAAATCACACTTGTTCACAACGTTACTTCACCTAAAGCAAATCTGCACACAAGCAGTGTCAGCAATGCACTCCCAATAGCACACATTGTAACAGATTTTTTTTTGCTAGGCGTTTGCATATTCTGTCAAAAAGAATTTTGGAAGTCCTTTATTAGCACTCCAGTAATATAATCGGCATTGATCTTTCACATAGTCTTGTGAATATAAAGCTCTCCGAAGGTAGTAAACAAAAAGGTCAACTATGACTTGAATGATGTCAGAAGCCCAGTGAAAAAAAAAAGTTCATTAAACTTTCACCCATAATCACGATCTGACTCGTGATCTCACACAGACTATTAGCTTATAAAACATCCTGTCATGTTTTTAATTCTGTTTGTATAATTAAAGTTACCATCAAATTATCAAAATGATTAACCAGAGACATTGTCTTCCAAAAGCAAATTGAATGTCAATGTAAACTGAATTAAGCAGCAAATTAAACTTAGGTTAATTGAAGTGAGTGTTAATTTTTTGCTCATGTGTTAGTCCTACTTAATCATCATTACGGTATACTCCCAGTTTATAGTGATGTCAGAAAAACGAAATGTTAATAACTGATGGTCTGGGTGACACATTCAAACAGCTGCGTGTGTTGGTGGTTAAATTCCAAGCCCGCCAACGCCACGCTGACACTGGCGTCACAAAAATCTCTACATCCCTTTACACACAACATACAACCCCAGTTCCTCCGAATTAATAAATTCTTGTTATTATTCTCTATATACTCTTTCAGTACTAGAGAATATTTGCCCTGTAATGCATTTAGTATCCTACTGCTGCTATCCTGTGAAAGCGCACCTAATTTTTAATGTTTAATTAATGCTCTTTTGATGGTGTTAGTTAAATAAAAATGACACAAAAACATCAGTGTCAACAGGATCATCAACCAATTATTTTTAAGTTAATATCTTCTGAGAAAAGAGGACACTGGCACTTTTAAAAGCAGAATACAGAAACAGCCAGAGGGCCTGTTGGAATGCTGCAGACCAAAGAGTCAGGAGCACTGACTCATGGTATTAAACATGGATATTTATACCAGCGTACTAAACAGTGGCAACACTCCACCTTGTAAATTAGTAGCAGCACCCTGTGAAATATCCAATCAGGCTGTGTGCGGTTGATCACCTCAGCAGGGATATCATTTGAGGCAATCAAAATGACTCTGGTAACATCTTCTTCTGGAAGGAACCCTGCGGTAGGTGTGACATGGTAGCTTTATTTGCTCCCTCATTAATAAAATTGGTGATATCTTCAAAGAAAAGCCCAAATGGCAGCATTTTACTTTTGTTGCTGCATCTGTTGGCATCTGACAGTTTACCCTAACATGGGCTCGTCTACTTTAAACTAGTGACAGTTGTTGCTGCAGTCACTCTGTTTCAGTAGCTGTTTTATTGCCAAAGGGCAAAAGGCCAAAGGCAACTGCTGTTTACCAAAACACACTACGGGGCATTGCTTCATATATATATATATATATATATATATATATATATATATATATATATATATATATAAAGTATATTATTTATGCATCTGCAACAAATTGGATTGAGACATGAAGTAGCACAAATTCATTTTTAGCTGAAAATGTTTTTCACATCAGGTAAATTACTTCAGCTTTAAACAGTTTCTTTTTTTTCCTTCTGAGGAAGCTGTTTAATCAAGTCAGGCTAAGGTTAACCTCTATGTAATGACTTAAAAGACTCGTGCAGAATTCAATCTTAAACAGAACATCATGAAAACATCTTACTGTCAGTCAGAAGAGAGGTGTTTTGAAATGTCTACCGTAATGTTTTGCAGATCTTTAGGCTGGATGTTAAAGGTGAAAAAAGGTGATTTGTGTTTTGTTCTCTGCATGACTCTGCAAGACAAGAAACAAGTAAAAGAAGTCTGTCCCCTCTTCTTAATCACTGGTGTCACGCTAATTTAAAGTTCCACTAAGAGTAATTTGGGGGAAAAAAATGAAAAATAGAGGGGGAGTGGAAATTGTGACTGTACACTCAGGATGATTTAGAGACTGTTCAGGTTACTTTTCATGATGAAAAGTAACACTAGTCATCTGGAAAGTCAATTAGAGGAATGTTTCAGCATGAAAACGCTACAAGTCATTAAATGAGAGAACATTGATATATCATCAAAAAAAATTACTGCATCGCTACAATATCTAAATTCTCTTCAGTTATGGTAATTTAGTAACTTAAATGGTGATGTCCTTTGACATGAAGGGCAGAAATACACTAGAGGCTGAGGAGTGTTTTGTTGCTTGAACAATGTGTGTCTCATCAGCTAATGTGCACCAGCCTATTTGGCACAAAAACCTGAAAGTCTGACATACAGAACCTTTGTTTACTCCAGTCCAATACACCACCTGCAAGGCTTGGAGCAGCTTAACGGCAACAAATGATTAGTTGTGTTTATTACCCGTCCTTCAGGCTCCTTGTTCATTGATCAATATAATTGTGTAGTTTAATTTGGTCCCAGTGTTGAATCTTTCCTCTTTACAGAGCTAATCAATTTAAGGCCTGATTTTTTTAATGTTATGAAGGAATTTGTGCATTTTTTTTAAATAAGAATGCGCTATAAGGTGACATGCAGACACCTCCCATTTCTGGCAGTTTGCCATTGGCAAGTTTTCCATGCATCTGGCATAATGAGTCCTTAAATTGACTCTAAGCTGCAGTGAGAATAGAGCAGCATGTCGACTGCAGTCCTCTCTGCTTAATTGTTATTTAGTTTCTTCTATACCGAGGCTGTAATTTCATTTTCTACCATCTAATTGCTTTGGTAAATCAAGTTAAATGTATTAGATGTTTACCCAGCATGGTAGCCCTCATGTAGAGACGATTCTTGATGTAAGTGAAGCAGAGATATTTCTTAGTTGAGTTACTGCCTAAGCATTGTAGCTAATAAGGAAAACAGTTATCAGTTTTAAGCTCTTCTGCAACATATGTCAGATGGCAACACATGCAACATTGGCATCTTAACTAACTGCTAATGTCTCATTGTTGATTATCAGTCAGCTTTTTTTTTTAATGAGCACTCACACACTGCGTACCCCCCTACCTCTAACTCCCTGCTCAGTTAGCAGCTTTAATCTGTCATTCAGACCAGTAGTCATGTCTACCACTGAGCAGACACAAAGACACCAAACCTTGAGTTGACCCAAAGTCATGTTAAACCCAGTGTGGCTCATCTGAAACACAAACAAACACACCAATCCCCCCTGCTATCTTCATTAACCACTAAGAGCAGCCAGTAGAATCAGCCCCAGATTTAACGCAGGAGTGTAGTCACGTCAATGACAACAGGAGGGACAGCAGGGATTTAAACCAGTGGTGTCTGATTCTCTTTGTAGATCTTGTTCAAGGTTTTACATATCAAGGACTCAGGTAGTGGGAGAACAATGCAATTCAATCTAGTGATCTTACAATTAATATGACAAGACAATTGCCCATTATATGGTTGAAATACTACCATAATACAATGTCTCAGTGAGAACCAATAGAGTTATGTAATTTGGTTTTTCATATGTAGATGAGGGAGTGAGATTTTATTTGAGTGCGAATCAAAACAAAGCACTCATGAAGCAGAGGGCGCAAACAGATGGGATATGAAAGTTAAGACCAGACTAATAGAGCATCATTAAAATAGTCCATTCACTGGCTCCATGGTGAAAATGAAGTTGGCTCAGTCAGCCATGATTGTTTTTGATGGATGACCCCTGACATTCATCCTTCACCCTGTCACAGCATTGACCTATTGATTGCTGTTGTATAGCTCAACCGAACATAAAGGAGTCAGTATGCTTCAAATGCAATGCCTGCCGGATCACCGAGCAGCATCTGAAATCTTCCGCGCCCACATGTTTCCCCATCGCTTTCTGAAACCCAACAATCTAACAAGCGTGGTCAGCTCACTCAGTGATGTGGTGGGGGAAATGTGGGCAGGATGTGAACTTGTCTTTCAAGTGCTCTATTTTCATTCTGTACACAGCTTGTGTCATCACTTTTCAATGAACATGAAATTCATTGAGGAGTTACCGGCGCTAAGTGTGAACTGTGTGCATCCCTATATGACAATGAGATAATTAGGTTTCACTGCAGTTTTGAATGGAAGAGTTTTCATAGTCACACATCAAGAAAATTTGCTCTTTGTCTATAAAGGTCACTTTAAAATAGAATTCACCCCATTAGACATTTTTATTTGGCTGAAATGTTATTTCTCTCTTTTTTCTCAATATAGCCCCGTCTTGCAAAAACTGTGCAAATGCCACACTCTGATCTCAAGTCACCATCTGTGCACAATGTTTTCAAACGGGCAACCAGCTGCAAAGATGGTTGCTGAGAACAGAACAGGAAAGTGTCAAGCTGGGACCACTGCAGCATGTCCTGACTCAGTGGAGGAAGGAAGACAAATTTAAGTCAACTTCAAAGCAGCTAATTAGATAAATTGCATATGTTGCAATTTATCGACTTGGGAAATCTCTGCCTCTGCATGCAATTTGGCCTTAGTCACGGCCAGTGGAGTAAGTCTAGTGCATTTAAAGTCAACTTCCAAAAGTTAAATTAATAAAGGGAATCAAGCCATAAAGCTTGTAATTAACTCCACACTTTACTTTCTAACAGTTTAAATAAAGAATTTGATGGCCTCCATCTTACTGTCACAATAAATGTTGAAACCACTTGAAACCATTACAGTGGGTCAAGAGCGTGTGGCTCTTTGTGCATTTTTTGAAAGCTTTGCATAAAGTAGGAAAAGCCTGGTGACCCACTCTTTATGCATGGGCCTCGAAAACTTGGCTTAGCGAGATGCATTGGCAGCAGAAAGATACACTGGGAGTGCAGACTTCATATGAGGACTCTTTCCAGTGCCATACTCCAACAGAGTTAGTTACTCTGTCCAGTGAAGCATACAATTTATATACTATCTATATAGAGAATGAACTTTGATATTCACCACACAGTGATTTACATGGTTTTCTCTACAAGTACAGAAAGATCAAACATGGCTGATGAATACTTCTAAGTGCAATCATGTCATTGGGTTGATCAGATGGGTCTCTCCTCTCGCAGATGTTTGTCAAATAAGACCTGTGGATTATGTACTAAAAGAAAAGTGCTCTGACACTTCTAATCATATCTATTTTAAAAAATCAAAGACAAATCCTCATTTGTCATCCATGGTCACGATAGACTGTGTCCCTAATATGGCTTCCCTTACATTTACATACACCAGCGAATTCACCCTCACGCCTGCATGCATACACATCATTACTGCCTCAGTTTTAGCTTGCCTCTTCCATCATGTCAGGTTTGCCTCAAAATGACGAATGCTCAGGCTTCGCGTAAGATATACGCTGTCATAAAACCCATTAAATCAAGGTAAACAGTTTGTTTTAAATATGCTTCATAGGCCCAGGTATACTTCCATTCATGTTTTGTTCCTTCTCTCACCAACAGCAATCAAGAATCAGGTTATTTTGCTCTCAGTGGCACATGCACATGCTATGATGAATGCAATTCACTCATAAAAAGTAGTCACTGGCACAAATCATGACTACATTCATCCATCAAACATGTGGCCAATGCAGCGCCTTCACTTGCTACATACCTACACCCATACAAGCTTTCTGCATACATGACGATCAGCAATTCACTGCTCAAACACTAATACAACTAATCTGTTTTTGTGTCTCTATGTTTCTTATAAATATTAAAACATGCATAATCACATATTGTACATGTCCATACATGCCTTCACATTCATTATTGTACACTGTATTCTGTGTTGACTGTGAGCTGTTTGTGTTCATGCTGCTGTTCTGTGTTGTGGAATGGCTGACATTGTTATCTATGAGCCTGCTTCTGTGTGTAGAGTTTGCTTATGAGTATTTTTTATCGGGCTTATACACTCACAAATACAAATACACAAAGACGCACTTCCAGAGACCTGACTCATGTGGGTAACCAATGATATGACTTTCATCTTGATAGAGCACACTTGATAAGGATATTATGTAGAGAAAATAAAGGGGAGCTTGTATAACTGTGTATTAACAGTCTCCCTGCAAGTCATTCCTGAAATTTAATTTTGATAGGCCTTCACTCTTCTCAGATGAATTGTGACTACAGTTTGTGTTCTTCAATTTATTTTCATTTGGTAAGACACAGACATGAGTGTAAGTTTTCAATTGTCTTCCTCTCTGTGTTACTACATTTTCTCTCCTCTCAGAAGCATCTGAATTCATTTTGGATTAATGGTGGGGTGGGTCACATGGGTGGGTATGTCTGCAATGATAGAACTGTATAGCAGATGAAAAATTAATCAAAGTACCCTTAACATTACTTTAGAAGTTCCTCTTGACATTTTTGACAAGCTCTTTCTAGATGAGTGTCTGAAGCCCATTTCATTCATAACAGGGCGGCTGTATTGCTTTACCCCTTTTGGCCTATATATATATGTTCAAGCAGAGGTTTGTATGAAAGAGTTCTGTCACTGGTTTCAGTCTTCAAAACGTCAAAACTGAGATTAACGATAGAAATCGCTAACACTGTCAGAACTCTTCCATAATGGTAACATCTGTGGTTTTGACTGTGTAGATTTAGCATGAGAAGAGCTGGCACTTCCTTGTGTATCAAAAAGTTTGATACACACAAAACAGGTTACTTCTTTTTTGTGGTTTGGATGGGAATTGCCAGTCTACTTGTTCTAACTCTATACAATGATTTGTGTCACTGTGGCTCAAAGCTCTCATATTGCCTTTTTGCTTTGTTTTTGTAGATAAGTACTCTGTGTTGAGGGGTGTAGCGGGCGAGGGGGAGAGAGAGAGAGAGGGAGAGAGCAATACAAAATGGCATTTAAACATCTCCCCTTTCCAGGTATATAATGACTGTGTGAACGTCTCTCTGAGGACAAAACACAGAGCGACCTGCTTAACTGTGTGTGCTGACTGACTGCCATGTCTTTCTTCTCACTCACCTCCCCACCCATCTGTCTTTCCAATTTCCTTCTCTCTCTCCTCCACCTTACCATCCTCCCATCTGCCTGATCTTGTCTGTCACTCATCCCTTCTCCGTCTCTGCCCGTCTTCCGTTCGTCTGCCTGTGCGTCAATTTGGCTCTTTCCTTGGCGGGGTCCTTGTTTTAATCTTCTCACTCAACTTGCATGAACGCAAACACACATACATGAATATGAATCAATCCACCTCTATCTTTCTGTCTCTCTCCTCTCAACCCTTTTGCACACACACACACACACACACACACACACACACACACACACACACAAACACACACGTTTGCACATCACACACTTACACCAGACTCAGGCAGATGGCCCATCTGCCAGGCAAGCTGCCGATCCGTGTTCTCACAACCCCAGCGAGCACCCTCTTGCCCTGGGCGGTCAGACCCAGAACCAGACCCCCAACACTGCCAACACCACTGCCCCCACAGCCACCCATTACCAGCCCCCAGCATGCTGTGACATTCCCTGCGCCCTGATTGTGCAGCACTCCTTCGAACCCACAAACCCCTCCGAGCTCACCCCCAAAATGAGAATGACAACCTTCACCACCTCACCTCCAACCCCAAGGTTATATATACAATAGAAGATAGGAAATATATGCATATATATATGCATATATATATATAATTGGTTAGTAATGCCTGAGGACAGATGTTTTCTGAAATGTCATAGAGTATGAATGAGTATTTATTAAGAAAAATTATGGAAATCAGGAAGCAGGTTTCAGATGCTGAATGCAGGAGTACCTCTTTTTCAAACGGTTCTTTTCTGGCATGGTGCCCGCTGACTATGTGTGCAATAATGCCTTTCTACCATGAGAGGGTGCTGTCGCTCTATTTAGAAGCAAATTAAGCATCCTCTCTCACCACTTAGAGATAAATGTTATCTCTTAAGTATTTATTTTTTTCACAGAGATTTTCACAGAGATTTTTTGATTTATATCCCAAATGAAGCCAAAAAATATTCTGTATGTAAACTTGGCATTGTTCTTCAAATATGGCCTTTGCATTACACTGAAAAGTTTGAGATTTACATTATTACATTACATTATTATACACATTTTACTTACATCATTATAGGCTATGATTATTTGAGCGACTTAGTGTTGCTATGTTTTCTGTAATGTTGTAGTGGGTCTTGCAACGGTGGAAAATGTTATGCTCTTCACAGTGATATAACCAGGTAGTCTGATCCGGCCACATCTTCTTAAAAACAAACCAAAAAAACTTCCACTTTTCCTTGCTTCAATCCCTGTTGTTCACCCAGTTACCCATTAGTCTCCTTTCACGGGCAGCAGGCTGACCATTTGTGATTCACTCTTCTCTTTCAAACCCCCTTCATTTCTTTCTGTACCAACACTACCCCGTCGATGTCCCCTAACTTAAACGTTTAGTGTGTGTATGATAATCTCACGACAGACATTAGCGCCCCCTCGTCCTCTCCTTCTTCCCACTGTCCCTCCTTTAGATGGGGCATCACTCCTGGTCCCCTCATCCCGTGAACTACATACAGTAGGGCCAGAGCCCCCTCCCGAATCCCCCAGACCAAAAGGACACGGTCAGTAAAACTTTTTTCCCCTCCCCTATTGATGTCACTCCCATCATCACAAAAACCCTGTATGACGTTACCCAATCAATACTACCCTGAAGTTTAAAATACCAAAATGAAACACCCAAGTTCTGTGATTTCCACACACTGCCCACCACCTACTTCTGAGACAGAAAACCTTACCTCATCCTACCACCTAAAAAAAACCCACAGAAGCACACTGCCACGTTTGTGGACAATGAAAAGTTCTGGAAACTCTCCAGCACTGTCTGCTCACCTGAGCCCTCTCCTGTCTATGTGCTCACCTCATTCATTGCAAACTGAACTCCCCTGCACTACTGTCCACCCTACCCTATGCAGTAAACGCATGAAACACCTGTCACTGAGTGTTACCATTTTTTTAGACTATGTGGATAAGTTATTATTTAAATATATGCATTTTTGTAATTATTTATAAGTTTCATTTATCTTATACTGTAAGTTAAGTTAAAGCTTAAGTTAATGTATTTGCTGTGTTTTAAGTAAAATTGTTAACATTGTTAATTGTTAGACTTTTTAAATTTAAGTTAATTCATCTGCATTGTATAATGCAATCATTTTTTTAAAAAAAAGACACATAAGAGCTTCAGCGATAAATTATGGCCTCAATGTGAATCCCAATGTGAATTTTTTTTACAAAGTGGCCATAATGAACCAGGTAAAATACATAATATTGTCCAATATTTGAACTGTCTTGCATAGTATAAGTTGTATTTGAAGATTAATTAGATAATGTATGGTAATGCTTGGTTGATAATTGACCTAACACCCTGGAATCACAGAGCACACAGCATGACTGCAGTGTGCTTTCTGCCGGTATTCCAGATTATCTGCACTCCCTTAAAGACCTTGTAGAAGTGTGTGTATGTTTCTCTCTTCCAATATCCTGACCACAGCTCAGAGTGTGCTTCTCTATCTTTCCCCTCCATCCTTCCCCTCCTCTCTTTTTGCTCTCCCTGCTTCCTGCCAAATCCATGTTTCCCTGTGATCATCAAAACATTTTTGTGCTGAACAACAACTACTTGCAAATACAACTACTTGAATCTTGTGTCTTGTTTGTCATGTTTGCCATATTTGCTTGTTGTCTCACCCATTTCATTTCACCATCTGCTCTGTCTAACACTTTTCTCTTGCTTTCACTATTATTTTCAATAACCATTTATACTGATTGGATGGATGGCATCCCAATTGCTGAATACAAATGCATCCCATACTATGTCCTCTCTGCACATACTCTGTTTCCTTTGTTGTTTTCTTCCTTTCTTCCTTACTCCTGTATTTGCACTACCCTCACTCCTTTCCTTTACTCCCTTTATTTCCTTTTCTTCCTTTATCCAACTTTCCTCGATTTATCCCTCCCAATTTTATCTCTTTTATCCTGTTGTATTCCATGTCCCCTTTCCCCGTCTCCCATCTTTAAACACTGTCCCTGGATTGTTTTTTCTATCCCATCCCTTCTCATCGTTCCTTTAAAATGTCTTAATTCCCACCACATATCCTTTCCATTTTCCCTCATTTCCCATTAACATTTCTCCCCTCTTTCCATTTACCATCACTTCTTCTCCGTTCTACTCCCTCCCTGCCCCTCCCCACCTGCAGGACGATAAGGAGATCGACCTGGAGCACCTACACCGCCGGGTTAACAGCTTGTGCACCGAGGACGAAAGCCCCCACAAGCAGTTCTCCACCTCTTCCGTCGATTTAACACCCCTTGACATGGATGCGCTGCCTGCTGCCCGCCAGGCACTTGAGCAGATCAGTGATTTCCGCAACACCCACATCACCACCACCACCTTCATCCCTGAGCAGATCCAGACCCTAAGCCGTAGCCTCTCTGCCAAAGCCGCCGCTGGATTTTCTGCTGGTTTCGGTAGCGGTGGCAGTGGTGGAGGTGGCCTCCAGGACCACCGGACTGGTGGAGTGGGCCCTTTCAGGCAGAGGGCCCCCAATGGTGGCTTCTTCCGCAGCCCCATTAAAACAATGTCCTCCATTCCCTACCAGCCCACAGGTCCAGGACCCAACTTTGGCTATGGCAATGATCCAGACAGGGGCACCTCCATATGAGGAGCCGCTAAGGATATGGTTGTTTTGGGAAGGAGAGTTATATGGAGGAGGAGGCAAGGTGGTTATAGTCAGTCATGTGTGGCAGAACAGATATGTGGCGGCTAAGTTCAAAAGTCAGAGGATGGAGATCTGTGTACATAGGAATCTTTCTGTTTTCAGTTTCTGCTGGGGTATTTCCATGGGGTGTCTATTTTATACATATGGAAGACAAAGGAGGTGGAAGTCTGTTGGGGTTTTCCTCATTTGTGCAAACCATGTATGTGAGGTGCAAGAGGGGAAAGGGCAGGGTGGGGTTCGGGGGCTTGACTCTTTGCTTTATTGTTGTTGTTCTTGTGATTGTTTGGGGGATTATTTTTGGGAGATATGTGTGAAAAGGAATCTTTTTTTATCGTTTCTGTTTTACAACATGGGATCTGCCTCATGTTACGGGATCTGATGAAATGACTTGACTCCTATTACTATCTGAACCCCAGAGGGTTTAGTTTATACTAGTCCAGCACCAGGAAATATTTCTATGTTCTTGTTAGCTCCAGGGCTGTCATTAGTGGATGATTTCCGGTGATCTCTTTAGCCATGAAACAACTCCAAGGGGCTTGTAACTACTAAGCAATTATGGGGCTGTTATTTTGTGAAGGTATATAAAAAAAAATATATACTTTTGTCTGTAGCCCTTGGAATACATACAGTATACAGCCCTTGTAGTGTTTTGAAAAGGCCCCATCTCAGTGAATATTGGAAGATTCCACTTCGCCAGTTTTACTCTGCCTTTTCACTCTGTTTTCTCTTCTCTGGTGGCGTTTCACCAATACCTGGGGCTCTAAATGTGTAATCATCTCCAAGATGGTGTCCAACCAGTGGCCTGACTAAACCTAAGGCTCTACCACTGAACACATAGCAACACCTTCCTGGTGCATCCTGGTGCGTCGATCTGAAAACTGTTGAAATGCCATGACGGTGCAACAGTATGACACTGTAGAAATCGCCAGTTTGGTGCATCAATCTTAAACTACTTCTGCCATTTTGGTGCATCAGCTTGAAACTGTTTTCACCATTTTGATGCACATTAAACTCTTTGTCAATCCCACTGCACTGTACCAGTGCCCACAGACCTGTAAGTGATTGTATGTAGATCTGACCTTTTCTTTTCTCACCTGTACTGTGCTATCTGCTTTTCAAGTCAAGGTGAGATCCTCTAATCTGACTCTTAAGAGGTATAGTAAAAAGCAGCTTAAAAAAAATGGAAAAAAAAGCATAAAAGACAAGCTGAAAGACTTCAAAAAGCTTATGCTTATTATATGTCTTTTATTGAATTTTGTTTTTGAAAAAAAATAGATTTTAATGCGTGGAATGTGTTTTGGTCAGGAAGTACAAAAAAAATAACATTTCTCTAAGCTGTCTATGTTTTTTTGTTTTTTTCAGCAAACTTTGAAAAACTGCTAAATGAGTGCTGTAGTCTCTGGTTTTGCATCATTAAGTCATTCAAACTTTTGACATTTTTTTTTCCATTGGTTTTCTTACTTTTAGTGCTACCATGGCTTGGGTGTTTAAAAAGATAAAATGTCATTCTATAATGTCATCGAGTTCATTAATCACTTCTTATCAGGTTCAAGTGGTGATATGGAGTTTACTTTGTGTTGAGGAGAAGCCATTGCATCTTCAGTACAGGCCTTACGTGACAACTAGTTAGCTGCATCCTCCTAGCTTCCAGTTTAAACCCATTATGTCAACTGGAACTATTTAAGAACAGCAGATCAGTGGTTGTGCTGTAGGTGATGGGAAAGTTGTGAAGATCCAAAGGCCATCACAACTCAATGGCTGCCTTTTATGAGATGAGTCCAAAATGTGGTTCTGTTTCATATTTTTCATGTTAAGGGTACTGTTTATATAACTTTTTTGTTTGTTTGTTTGTTTGTTTGTCTGTTTATTTGTTTGTTTTTAAGTGCCAATTAATTAAAATGAGACCATTAAGGTGCATTTTGGGGTGATGGAATGGTACATTAAAAGCATTAAAGGAATATTTTGTGGATTGGGGGAGGGGCGGGTTGGTAAAATGGAACCAAACCTTTTTCACTAACGCTGTATTAATAATTGATAATTATAGTTGTTTAGAACAAGTTTTCAGTTTGTTATCTTAAAGAACTAAAACTGCAAAATGTTGTGTGTAGAGAACTCAGTCAAGCCACAGTGTTTTGAAGCAAGCGTTCTTAGGCATTCTTTTCTTATATTAGGCTACAGTATGGCTATTGAATGACAAATAGGACACAGACATTTAAAAAATTTTATTTAGTATAAATGAAAGAGACATTATAAAAAAAATGTATATTTTACATGTTGATGCTATTTTTGTTTAACAAAAAGAAAAGAGTATATCATGTTGGGCTTTGGTGTTGAGTTGAGCAGTCGCATTGCTGCATTTGGCTTTCCCCTTGTCCTGCCCATGGTAAACATAAACACACAAACTGTTTGCTTTTCTCATGTCATCCTGAGTTCATTTTATTATTTGCTAGCTAAATAACAAAAAGTGGCAAGTTCACTAAAAAGAAAGCATGCAGAAACTTGCTGTTTTGCTATCTGTTAACATTTTTAATTTCATACATAGAACTACAGGATTTACTTGATAATTTTCAAAACTTTATGATGTACAGTATTTAATATAGGCCTATTTTGTTGTATGTGTTGCATATTATTCAAAAACCGAACAAACTGGGGCCTCTGTTACAAGTGGCAAAGCTTTCTGTGTATAATTTGTCTAATAAACAGGTTTTCTACAGTGGGATGGTATTTGTTGTCTTTGCTAATGTGGACAACCACCAAAGTAAATTCCACACTTCAAACTTCAACATGAAAAATTACAACAATTTTTGAATAATTAGTTGATTAATGGAGCAAGCACACTTTTACCATATCTCACTTTAACCTCCTAAGACCTGAGCTGCTGTTTGCAATGCATTTTTAGTTTCTCCCAGATATTTGTTATTAGATGGAGCTGATAATGTATAAACTAAGCTTCCTCTTTAAACAGGAAGTTGTATTATGTTCCTCAGATGGGAATAATGGGTTTATTTTACAGCATAACACAGGTTAAACAGCTCTTCTCAAACTTATGCTGGTGCCCCTTCAAAAGTCAAACACTTCAAGTCCCACATCACACAAATTTCATCAGTTTTTTTTGCAATATAAAAAAACCCTAATTAAATTTCAGTGGTAGTGAAGTAAAGGTGGGCACAATTGCATCAATAAACAAAAAAGAATTTAATTCAGTGTCACTCCACATCTTTTTTCCTTTTTTTTTTTATTTTAAACCTGGCAGGCCATGCTCCACTTGCAGCGACTCTAAGCCCCACCACAGATTAAGAAACACTGCTCTAAACATGGCACTCTCTACATAACCTTAAATTAGAAGCATCTGAAGGTTTCAAATCACCAGCACTCTTCACTGTTTTCATGTGTTGTTTCCAATTTTATTTCTAAGTTGGTCCGGATACTGGGATGAAACCTACCAGCATCGAGACAGAACTGAGTGCAAATGTTTTGTGAGATGATTTCATGTGTGAAATAGATGTGAAGTTCAAGCCTGAGCTAAGCTTTTGTGTTTTTCCCATAGGCTATCGCTTCAAAGGCCCGTATACTGCTGTTAACAGCTGGATAGAGATCCTGCTGAGGACGACTGCTGTCAAGTTCACTGGAGCATTACACTGCAATAGCCTTTGTGAACCAGATAGTGGCACTACATAGCTCCCACAAGTCTTACTCTGAACTTCCTCAGT
Organism: Pterophyllum scalare; assembly: GCA_024447675.2. NCBI lineage: Eukaryota > Metazoa > Chordata > Actinopteri > Cichliformes > Cichlidae > Pterophyllum > Pterophyllum scalare. The sequence goes on along the minus strand of JAMQGT020011521.1, from coordinate 56,847 downwards.
TTGCACTTAGTGACAAGATGAATGGCGTTCAGGCATTTCCAGAACTAATGAAAATTAATGGAAGACAGTGATGGACACAGCTGAGCCACAGCAAGCTAAAATCCTGAGGTCACTGTAAGCACCTTCAGTTAGACTTAACCACTGATTTTCATCCCTTTGGAGAGTAAACCTAGGCTGTAAACCACTCTGGCTTCTTGTTTGTTTGTTTTTTCTCATCAAAACTGTTCAGATATACAGGGCACAAACATATGAACTATAGTAGATATCTACATATTTTGAGAAACCTCAAGAAAATAATTTAGGTATATATATTTTTTACTGAAGATCGGTGCCCGTTAAGGTCAAACCGTAAAACTGTAAGCTACTATACTATCAAAAAGTTCTGTGTATATTACTGCTTGTGACTGCATAGCTGCAGATATGCAGCTATAATGCAGGAAGACAGTCAAAGGCTATGTTCAACTGTATAACAGTTTAATACAGCCTGCTTATACACTGTAGGTAAAATGTTGATCTCCAGGGCAGCTGCAACTAAAGATGGATGAGTTAAAATGAAAGCATGAGTATTTCCCATTGAAGTAAACTGAATCATTTCGACAGCTTCATTTCTCCCGTTGTTTCCCATTTTAAAGTTACAAACTTTAAGAAGCTTTTAGCAAACAATTTCAGACGGATTAAGTGGATTTAGGAAAGTCCACAGATACGTTTGGAAGTCCCTGTCCAGCTCCCCTCACTCCAGTCTCGTGCCCGTCGCGCCCCTGTCTCCAGGGAGATGGGAATGAGAAGGGGCAGCACGCAGACTCCTCTCGCGCACTGGAATGGGAGCCCGCCACTCTCCCTCGAGGAGTCCCCCAGGCGTGACCAATGGAACATAGAGTCTCCATTGTGGCTGCGACACTTTAATAATCGCCAGCTACAATATCCAACCTGTCGGTAGCTTCAGGAGCCCAGCGCAGCCCGTTAGATGGGGGGTGGGGGTGGGGGGCTTGTAGGTGGGAAGAGGGGCGAACGCTCGGCGCCAGACCTCTAGCCCGCAAGACATCCACATAATGAATACATGAATAAAAAATTGAAAAGACTGATGTCGGATTATATCTGAAATTATGGGGTTCCTTCCCACAATTCCAAGCTATATCTGGTGAAAGTCCCATAGATTCGGATTGAAAATGCAAAATTATATATTTTTTAACATGTATATGCCGGAGTATACTGTTTATTGATTAATACTGCCTTAATTTGTTTTGACGTTTTCAACCTTTTTTGTTCTTTTTTCTTTGTTTGTTTGTTTGTTTTTTAGATTAGATTAACAGCAAGGTGGGGGCTTGGTTCAGTCTTGCATCCCTTGATCACTACCCCTGTGTCCATACGCTGATCTTCTCTATCATATACGCTGAGGCTCAATCTTTCTGTGCTGAGCCGATTTCCAGCCAACAATTACCCTCTTGCTAATTTGCCAGGTGCCTAAAGTTTGCATCTCAGTAAGTATGGCTCCTTTAATAAGCAGAACGAAGGTGTCTCCCTTAAGAACAACAATTTGCTTCCAATTCGTTTTTCAGACTAGCTTTAAAAATTGTTCGCCTATCTAATAATACACGTTGTAAAGTTTGGCAATAACATCGGCCGTGTGTGTGTGTGTGTGTGTGTGTTTTGCAACTGCGCGCCACTTGTGTCAGTACGGAAACAGTGTTGAGTGCAAGACCCCTGCTCATGTTTCCGTTCCCTGTGAAGCCCTTTTTACCGACAGGGCGGTTCCGAGAGCTGGATCAAAAGGTTTTAGAGCCGCTACAAAAGAAAAATGGAAACTGGAGATGATTTTAGAATGAATGAATTGAAAATGAGCGCGCGAGCCCCAGGAACCGCTACTTTTTTTCTCTCCTTTTCCACCCCCCCCCCCCAAAAAAAAGTGGCTTTTGGTCAAGCTTAATCAATCTACCCACAGACTTTTCTTTCTCAGCTTTGTGCAGTTCTGCTACTTAGGTCTTGTTTTTGCGTCACTGATGAAATTCAGTACTGTGGTTTTACAGTGGAAAACACTGAATTCATTAACTAAAGTTACTACTTCCAGTGTTATACAGCGGAGGGTTGCAAATTAACCATTTGAAACTGGCTTCTTTCTCTTTCTCCCCACTGTGTTATTCCATGTAAGCAGCTAGTTTTTGGTTGTTTTTTTTCGTCCCGTCTACGCACGTCTCGCGCTGTCCACGCTCCTTACCAAAAACCGTCCTCACTTGCACGTGCGTCCTGTGGGAGGTTCCCCTTACCTCCCTTGCGTTAAACAGCCCCTTAAATTGTAACGTTATCATAAACAGTCCAGCTTCGGGGGGTCATAATCACCTCTCTCGGGCTTTACCGAGACTTCTCATTGGACGTGAACACGCGACCAGCGCGAGGAGGGGGGCTTCCTGACGCGTGCCGCTTTTTAAACCGACGCCGAGCCTTGAGACACCAGAGAAGGAGTCTCGCACGCGACGGTCATATTCACACAGTGCGACAACATAGCTGTACGCGCCTCCGAGAACGTTTCCCCAGAATATTGTTTGGAAGGAGTTTTTTGGGATCATGGATGTCCTATCTGTGGAGGACTGGAGCAAAGACGCACGTGAGGTGCCGGCTTCTCACTCGCGGCAGCAGAATTGCGGGAGCCCGAGTGAGATGGAGAGGGGAGGGAAGCAACAGTTCGAGGAGTCCCGCTACGAACCTGGGCTGACGCTCGTGGACAGCGACAGTGACCCACGCGCCTGGCTGGCTTCTGCTTCTGGCACCTGCGCGGCACACGCCACTTCACCTGACTACCTGCGGCACTCGCCATGTCCGAGTACCGGCTCCTACCACGGTGAGGAACGCCGCAAACGCATACCACTTTGGGCAACTTTTCGATTAATTATCAAACAACCACCACATACAAATGGCAACAGGGATTTGCTGTGGTAATTGAAGTAACTTATCAAGATCTAAAAGTTGAAAATAAGCAGAAGGAGCGCTCCTTTTATGTAAAGTATAATGTTTTGCGCAGTAAAATGTTTTATTTTATTTTATTTTTTCATATTATTTTATTTTTCAAATCAGAGTGCAGCTAAATTTTTGGTTTTATTTTTCAGAGAGTGGCTCCCCGGGCTCCTCAGGCCATCCCAGCCCTCCAAGCTACAGAAAACCTGCCAAGAGCCTCACCTCTTCTTCGCTCAAAGTCAGGGAGTTGTGCCGTCTTAAAGGCTCGGTCACTGGGCCCGAAGAGGAGGCCTCCATGAGACAGAGAGCCCCTTCCAGTAAACCTGTTAACGGCATCCAAAAGCAAAGGAGAGTAGCCGCCAACGCGCGGGAGAGGAGGCGAATGCACGGGCTTAACCACGCGTTTGATGAGCTGCGCAGCGTCATCCCAGCGTTTGACAACGACAAAAAGCTCTCAAAATACGAAACTCTGCAGATGGCGCAGATTTACATCAACGCCCTCGCTGAGCTTCTCCAAGGTCCGGTGTCCTCCAGCAGCACCAGCACCAGCACCAGCACCAATAACGACATCTCCAACAATAACAACTCGCCAAAGTGTGACATTATGCTCTCAACCACCGCTGGTTACGACGGAGCGAAGGACAGGGCCTCCCAGTCCCCTACAGCCTGCAGAACAGCGGACGCTGAGCCCGTCTCAGGTAGCAGCTTACCTGTTCACATCAGCGGGGTACCTTTCCGTTCCTCCTTCGACCAAAGTTCGTTTTCCACTAGAGTTGAAGAATCGAAGTGTTCGCCCTCTCCTTCGACATCCGTTCGGGCAGGCAGTTCGCAGTTCGTAAACGGAAGGAAAGCGTCTCCCCGGAGCGACGGAGAGTTTTCGCCGCACTCCCACTTCAGTGACTCGGATGAAATAGCGATGGAGCTTCATTCGAGTGAAGAAGATGATCTTTCAGAACTTAAGCTGCCACACACCATCACCGCACAATTACTTTCTAAATTTCTAAATAAATACACACAGTACAGCAAAGTTTCTCTATAGCCTACAATAAAATAATGTCCATAAAACGTGTCAATCATAGCTATAGTCTGTTGTTGACGAAATGCAATTTTAAGAGGAATTCTTGCTCTTTGCAAAAAAAAAAGAAGTTATGTTTAATTTAACTTGTTACATGGTTTAAAGATATTTTTTAATGTGAGTAAGGCCTAATTCGATTCTGCCAATAAATGTCTATCCTATAATTTTCAGTCTCCATGGAGACGTGGCTGAAAGACCCCTCTGCCATGTCGCGCGCAGCACTGCCACGGGTATTTCTCACGTCACTCCAACCAAAAAGCTGTCTTCCACAAAAATCATAACTTTATTGATAATTGCTTATATTTGATAATGTAACGACATATTTTGTAGCTATGATATGAGTTTTTGTTGTGATTTATGTTTTTAATCGTTCATTTGTTTGTATAATGAATTTTGTTTTGCAACTTCAAAAGTTCATGATGTGCACTTTAAACTATACGAGCCAGAGGCTTCAGAAATACGACTTTTTTGTTGTTGTTGTTTTTTTGTTTTCACACCATTAACTATAGGGGTTTGCTTTGTTTGCTAGTGTAGTACTGCCAACTTCATACAAATAGCCTATTTAATGTAGCCATCATCGCTGCCTTCTTTTGTATTTTAATTTTGTATCTTCAGATCAGCTTGTGTGTCTTTTTCTTTCACTGGTTGAGAAATGTTGTTGTATGTAATGTATTTATTGCTCATAGCATATGTTCCATGTGATTTGCTTTTTATAGTTAAAGTTCCGGGGTGGGGGGGTATTTGCCATTCTTAGTCATGTTAATTTCATTTTGGAAATTAAAAAGTAAACGAAAATGTCATGTCTCTGTTTCTGTGAACCTTTAGACTCTGTAGGTTATAACCGCAATAAACTCTTTTAAACTATTATGTTTCATCAACTATTGTTTCTATAATAACAAATAATAATAATAATAGGTCTGTGAATAGAAAACGTTGGACTAAAGTAGACTTGTTTTTAGCCTTTTGTTGAATTCAGTTGTGTAATAGGTTTTGTAAATAGATTCAAAGTAAAATATCACCAAAATTTTTGTCATTTTTTTGTAACTGCATATATTGCGTGTAGCTTAACGAATTTTGAGTCAATCATGGCAAACTGAATTTATATTAGTTTTTAATTATACGGATTTTATGAGTTACTCAAACTCACATAATCCAACATGTATGGCAGCTTTTTCCACAAAAATGGGCTGCCTCCAGCCTAAACAGGCATTTATGTTTAATTAAGAAGCTTTTAATATTTGATCTTCTCTAATGTAATGTATCGTAAACGAACGGGGATTTGAAACGTGTCCAACACGCGCTCGTTCGCCGTATGTTGCAGATGCAAGCGCTCCCTGGCCTGGCGCACCGTGGGCGCTATAAACTGTAAGTTGCAGTTTGCGACTTCTCCGACCCACATAAAAGTTTGCATTAATTAATTTCACTGTATTGCTTCCTTGTAACAAACTTCTCCGCACTGCCTTTTTTTTTTCCTGAACTGTTGCCATGCTGCCCATTTGGTGAATATCAGATTCGTTAATGGGGAATGTGCATTAATTTCAGGCTATTGTTGGCAGGCTCGTGGGCCGAGGTGTTGGATGGCCTCAGTGAAGCACGCTCTGTCAGCTGGTGAGCGCTCGCGGGTCCCCACCGTGTCCCCGAGGACCAGACTCGAGAGGGAACACACTTTCTCCACTAAAGAAAGGCCTGCACACACACACACACACACGCACAGACACACGTGTACACCTCATCGCCTCCACTTCTTTCTTTTCCTTTATTTCTCTCCATCAACTTAGACAAACACGCTCGTGGAACGCGCGCACCCCCCTCCTCTGGCAACCTGTCCTGCGGCACGACTCAAGCTGAAATTAGTCGCCCTCCCGTCTCCTCCCCTTCTTCGGACTATTTACTATTTACAATGCTTAAAAACTCTGGTGGATAAAGGAGCCTGGTACAGGAAAAAATATGGTCACCTTCGAAATTATTCATGAAAGTGAACAGCCTGTTTGCTACCTGTCATTGCTCTGTCTCCCACCCACTGCTTTGAGCCAATCACAGTCTGCGCCCCTATGCTCGCCTCTTGAAGGCAGGGAATAAAGGGGAATATAATAAGGATGCTGTGTTAAATTATTAAAAGAATTTATGCAGGCCGAGCTGCGTATGATCGGGCAGCAATTTGAACCGAGTTCGTTTTGCGGTGAAACGAGATCAAGTTTCGTAAACATTTTAAAATGGATATTGAAGATCTCGAACAGTGACACTCATCTTATGTGTTGACAGACCTTGCAGAGTTTAGCACATGACTCAGTATAATGAGGCCATAATAAGTATTCAAATTCTGTGAGATCGGGATCGAGGAATCACTGAAACTTCTCGTTATTCTCCTTGATGTCTGAATCAGATAAATAAAAATGAAACGAGACCAGCTGTAAACGATATCCACGCATATTGCACAACAAAGAAGGTGGCGCCCGACGTTTTATATTTAAGTAAACCTGCTTGTGTTTATTTTAAAAGCATTCATGTGTGATACGCTATGCAAATAAGCAGGCCCAAGCCACCCCCGGGAAACCCACAACCGCTGAGCTTTCAGAGGCGTTTCTATTCCTATTATTTCTATCTTTTGCGGTTTGCCGCAAAAACCACAGGTTTCGATTTCTAATACTACCATGCTCTCATCTCATGTTATTTTGTAGCGCTGGATAATTTACTGGCTTTTACAAATGCTTTTAATTTATTTATTTATGTATGATCTAACAAGATGCAGAATGTCAGGCCACTGGAGGGGTTACAATAACGGCCACTAATAGGCGATATTTTTATAACTTTATAATAGATAAATAATAGATAAACATATAAAAAAGTTGCAGGCTAAAAACTGCCTTTCTCCAACAGGTGGGATGCTGGTAGGCAGGCTGAGGTTTCACTGTTTCAGACGCATTAATTATTAATGCACGGACGTTATGAAAAATAAAAACAGAGTGGTGGAGTTCGGGAGAGCTTGAGCCGCCCTGACGCGTGTGGATACTGTTGTGAGGAAAGGGGGAGAAAAAACAATAAGAAAAAAACCGCACACACACACACACACACACACACACACACACACACACACACACACACAGAGCTTAATTTAACTCCAGCTAAGGCTTAAAGTCAAATATAGTTTTTGCACACTGTTTTTACTACTGTGAAGATTTTCTGATGACAAAAGCAAGAAATTTAAATGCATCATGCAGAAACTTATATCACAAATTTCAGAAATGCAACCTTGGACTGTACTGATACTGTGTTTTGTGCAAACTGAGAAAATCACACACACATATATATATATACATATATATATATATATATATATATATATATATATATATATATATACACATATGCCTTAAAAACTTTTTGAAGTTTCAATGAAGTCCTGGGATGATAAACAGTATTTAGTCAAGCAGTGCATTCAATGCATTTGAAGCTTGTGTAGCCATGCTCATTTCAATAAATATATTCAGAAAGTGTGCATTCCCCGACTTTTCTTTTAATGAAAAGAAAGGCACTTGCATTTTGTATGAGATATGGGGAGCCGAGTTGTGTGCTGTCCAAAAAGTCACTGGTCCCTCTGGGGACCCAGAACAAAAGGCAGAACTGGGCCATAGTTTCCATCTGCTGTCCCAGAGACAGAGAGAAAGAGAGGTAGAGAGAGGGCCATGAGTGAGGACACCATGGGCAGATATAGAGAAAGAACAATGAGTGAGTGGGAGGGGGAATGAGAGAGCAGAGAAGAGCAGCAACAGGGAACAGGATGGGAGCAAGAGTAATCAAAAGTTGCAGTAACTTCATTTCTATTCAGTTTAACCAACTGTAAAAGGCTAACACACACCCAACAATAATGTCCCTCCATCTATTCAATCTTGCACTCAAATTAGTCTAAAGACCTCACCTTTCATTAGCCACCTATTATCATGTACTGCAGAGTAACCTATAGTGACAAGCAAACACACAATGCAGCTGTGATGCAAGGAGCACCTGTTGCATTGCATGCTCCAACTCAGTGATGCTATCAATTGTTAATGAGTTTCAATAGAAGTGTTGACACAGAATAACAAAGTTATCTTTTGTGGCATATTACAATGAAATTACTGGTAAAACAGAAACATCAAGACATACTGTAAATAAAAGCAAAGTACATTGGATTCAGATGCGCACAGGTCTCGGTGTTTATTAATGAGGAACAGCTAAAGTGTTGTTGAATGCCATTTTTAATGTATTTACTTAGCATTGTCAGTGAGTCTGTATGTTAGTCAGTCTGTATATAATCATCTATTTAAAATTTTACTCTACTGTAGAAGAAATCCATTTTGTACACAGTGTGTGCAACATACACCTAGAAAATAATATCAATGGAAGCAGTCAGAAAGCTGTGTATCTTTAATGTAAATGAAAACTCAAAGCAACTAAGGAAAACTTGAACCTTGGACAATTAGATCAGAGTTAGCAAAATTAGACATCAGTTTAAACATATCAAGTACTTAGAGAGGGACAATAAAGTGCATAATTTTACACAGAAATCACTCGCATTTGTGTAACACCAAAATTTTGAATCCACACTTCCATCCATATTGGCATAAAAAAGGTAAAAAATTTCAGAGAATTCAGCAAAAGGAAAATTCTTGACAGTAATAAACAACAGGATCACTGTCATATATGACAGCTATATATATATATATATATATATATATATATATATATATATATATATATATATATATATATATATATATATATATAGGGTTTTCCCCCAAAAAATGAAGCTATGGGTAAGCATAAAGAGATCACGCAAAATTCAGTTTCAACCATTTTGCAACATAAAAGTTAAATACTGCATGATAGCCAGTGGCTGAGTTTAGATAATATCCTGGTTCTGTGAAGAATGCGCAAGCAGACAGAAAACTGAAAAACAAATGTAACCGTTACAGGAGAACAAAACTACTACAAAGCAGACCTCTCCTCTTATTTTGAAAGGGTCTGGGAGCTGAGGCCTTTGCATCCTCGTAAAAAGAGGTGTTAAACTATTTTGACAAAATACATCCTGTGGTTTCAATGAGTACATGCCACCCATCCCTTAGAGCATTTCAGCCTGCACACAAACACACCAAAGCAGTCGCACCACGACAGGGAAGAAGATCATTTATCTCTGCGGTTCTCTCTATGAAAGACATCTATGGGTGAAGCAGGGTCTCCCAGGGCTTTGTTCTGGGCAGGGTTCACCTCTTTGTGTCCACCACCTTCAAAGCAAATGTACATGAACACGAACATGAGGCTTCTTGGGTAACCAGCCCATTGAAGAGCAGCACAATGGTGCTACCAATTATCCACAGTGCTCAATGCTCCTGTGGAATCAGTTACATGGCGTTGTGTGTGTGTTTGTGTGTGTATTTGTGTCTCAGAGAGGGAGTGTGTGTGGTAGATTTGCATGTTTGACTATGTAAAGCTTTGAGGCATGTATGTATGTATGTAGCCTTGAACGCATGATTTCCTATGTAAATCTGTGCATGCAGCTTTATTCTGTGTGTGTTTATTTGTGAGAGAGAGTGTATTTTTGCATGTGTCTTTTAGGTAACTACCTAGACCTTCTTGTATACTGTCACTTTTGCTCCTGTCTACCAAATCTTGTAAAATTTTAATATATTTTTTAAATGACAAATTTTTTTCATTCGTTTCTTTGTTTTTTCTTTTCACTAAAACTGCTGTGTATGCACCATTATGCCTATGTATAGTGTCTGTAGTGCTGTTATTCTTCCCGGTATAAATATACTCCTTTTCACACATTATCGTTTCCACTAGGGTTGGATTACAAAGGGTGTGCAGCCAGCCCAGTGTGGAGTCAGTCTGTATTTAGAGACATCCACTCTGACTCTGCAAACATGAAAGGAAACCTCTCTAAGCTTAGGAAGCTGTTTGGCTGCAGGTGTCTTGTCATTTTTTTCACACATTTAAACATGAGAGGTCTGTCAAGGTGTGGATGTAAAGAGCTAGGTTCATCTCATAAGTGTGTGTGTGTGTGTGTGTGTGTGTGTGTGTGTGTGTGTGTGTGTGTGTGTGTGTGTGTGTGTGTGTGTGTGTGTGTGTGCATGTTCTGATACACGTGTGAGCTTCTTCAACGTGTGACCAACCTGTTAACTTGACACCAGTGATTTTTACTAGCTGTAACCTTTCCTGGCAATCTGCCAGACTCACTTGTACAATGCAAAAATGTGTAAATGCCGTAACACAAAGCCATACAAGCATTATTAATGAATAGACAATGTTGGCTCCATTTACATTAAAAGGTGACCACATTTGTTTTAGGATAATCTTCATCCTTCCATGAAAAGGCTTAATTAATTAATTAATTAATTAATGCTATAACGAATACTAAGAGGAGAATGAAATACACTGGATGAAAGTATTTTTATTTTCAGCTCATTAACCATTTGTAGTGACTGCATCAATCTGACCAAAAAAAGTTTAATGCCACATAAAAAGCCAAATTGGAGAACTGTGAAGAGAGAGAAACCACAATAAGCAGAATAAGAGGAAGTAGGAGAAGATTAAGAGGGGAAGAATAAATATGGACATTCATCAAAAAAACAACATGTAACTGTGAAAATTCTGTCATTCTGTCAGTTCAAAGTTTGAAGGTAAAAGATCTAAACTGCAAACAACTGTGCACACAACAAACTTTAAGTCATTCTGTATCCTTGTTACTCCATGCACATCTTTCTGATATAACTGATCCCTTATATCCCATTTACACCTGTGAACATGCGATATGATTCCACATAACCAGAGACGAGAGATTAATCTCTACGCATAACCTATAAATAAAATCATGTTAAAATACAAAGTAATGCAAGGAGAATGCCTTGGGATCAGAATGGTATAGGATTGCACTGTCAGTGCACCTCAACCAATGAAGCAGACTAAATCTAGCTGTGTAAGTTTACAAGTATGCAATTTGACAATAGAATTATTAGTGGACTCTTTAGGCGGTCATTATTTTTGCTTCTCGTTTCTGCATAAAATACAGAAAAAGTACAGGCATTATTTTTCCACCATTAAACTGATAGAGGTTACAGAGTCAAATCTTAGCCTCTTTAAAAGGGTGGGCTGGGATGGCAGGACATTATTGTGCAGTGTTGGTAGCCCTGTACCACAAACAACCTTTTCTGAGGAGTGGTATTTTTGAAAGCAACACCAGTATGCTCCGGGTGTTCATTTTTCCAAGTGTCATCCGTCACTCATCCATTCAGTTGGTTAAAAAAAAACAACAAAAAAAACAAGTTGAGCTGATATTGATAGGTCTTCTTAACGTGTCTTTTGCAATGATTTTACTGTTACTGAACACAATTCACAATTGCTATTCATATAATTATACACTCATTGGCCACTTTTTAAAGCAAACCTTGCTAGTACTGGGTTGGCTCTCCTTTTGCGTTCAGAGCAGTCATAATTTTTCATGCCATAGCTTTGACAAGGTGCTGGAAACATTTTGGTCCATATTGACACGATAGCATCTCACAGTTGCTGAAGATTTTTGAGTTGGGCATCCATGATGTGATTCTCCCATTCCACCACCCCAAGGTGCTCTGTTGGACTGAGCTCTGTTGCCTGTGGTGTCATGGTCTTGGGCTGTATGCCCAGCGTTTTTTGTGTTGGTTTAGTTTTTGTTGTGTTTCTAAGTTTGCTTACTGTTTGAATTCTTTCAAATCCTGTTATTAGTTATAGTTATTTATATTGAATTCCTGTTTCTCTTAACTCGGTTTGTTATTCTTAAACCATGTTTAAGTTTAGTTTTGCTCGTTCAAAGAGTCCTGCATTTTGCTCTTCTGCATACTTTGGTTGTAATGAGAGCTTCGAAGTAGTATGACCATTCTTCTCTGACCTCTGGCTGATGAACTGATGCTCACTGGCTATTTTTTTTTTTCATTCTCTATAGACGGTTGTGTGGGAGGATCCCAGTAGACCAACAGTTTCTCTGGCTCCAACAACTATGCCACGTTCAAATGAACTTAAATCACTTTTCTTCCCCATTCTGTTTGCTTTGAACTCCTTGATGATGTCTACATGCATAAATGCATTGAGTTGCTACCATGTGATTGGCTGATTAGATATTTCTATTAAAAAGTAATCGGACAGTTGTAAATAAAGTGAAGAGTAAGTGTTTGAAACTGTACATGCTTTTTGTTTGTTTTGTTTGTCTAGTTTTTCACATGTTTCATTTTTTTGGTTCAACACCTGCCCCTTTTTTGAGTGTGGATGTGTATTTTTTTCCTATCTTCTAAGTAATAAAGTGACCAGTGACTGTATAATTATACAGTTATATTATATGTATAATTATTCATCAGTTTCAGTGTAAGGTTGCATAATTACTGCAATTCTCAGCCCTCACAAGATGAATGCAACATTGACTGGGTATTTCCATTGACAAAGGAAAAAAAACTCCTCTGACATGAACAACTATTTAGGCTTTTTGCCCCTCTTTGATTCTTATTTTTATCTTGTAGTTATTCTACTCATGAGTTTCCATTTTGCATACTGTGTTGGGTTCAACTCTTCTTTTTTTTAATAGTTTTGTTCCCTCAGTGTTTCCCTGTCTGTTCTCCTTTTGTCTCCTTTGCTAATGTCTTGGCTCCCCTACGTTCCCCAGTCTGACATTCTGTTAAGTGTTAGTATTCATGCCTGTATTGTTATCTTGCTTGTTTCCTGTTTTAATTTGAAGGCTGGCTTTCGTTCCTGCTTAGTTTTGCTTACTTTCTGTTTGCCTTTATCACTTTCACTTGTGTTTTTTGTGCTCTTGTCTTGCTTCTCTGCTTTGTCTCATCCCTAATCATCCCTCAGTGTATAGTCCAGTCTTCCCTGTGCTCTTTGTCAAATTTGTTATGTGCCCTTTTGTGCACTGTTTACCTTTGGTTCTTATGCCTGTTTGGATTTTTTTGGACTCAAATTAACTTTCTTCTTTTAATTTTGTGTGGGACTTTCAACCGGCCTCAATAAAGGGTTGTTTGTTCAATATTCAGCTTGTAGTGACAATCCTACTTGACTCCAGATTACATTATGCATTGCATTTAGGTTTAAAGTGAACATGTTTTGGATTAAAATGTGTTCAAAGATCTCTGTCACAATGATAATAAACATATGTTAATGAAATGTAAACTTTGTAACCATGAAACACACAGATGCTCTTCACTGACATGGTCACAGTAGTAAAAAACACAAGGTAAGGTAATGGAATGGTCATGGTTAACTTTCCTCTTCTCTCTGATCTCCTGTCTTGTCCTTCCTGTGCCCATTGTACAGTTGCCCTATACGAGCTCTCCTTTCAGCTAGTTGCCCTACTCAGGTGAGGGATACAGTATATTGAAGGAGATTTTGCTTGTATTTGATTCCACTCCTTTTCAGAGCTTCTGAAAGCCTGGCCTCCATGCTGCTCCCTCCTCCCTGTCCTGTCCACTTCCCAGGGGACCCCCACTCTCTACCAGGCTGGCCTGGGTGGAGCGGTCTCAGAGTGGGGCAAGTAGGGAACAGACAAGGGTATCACTTACAGCCTCCCTCCTGCACTTGCACAGCACAGAGTACACAGGCACCAACAGCGCCCCCCCCCCCAAATCTTGCCTGTCTCTCTCACTTGGGTGCACACACAGTGGTCTTAATGTGCTGTCACACGTACATGGACACATAGGCATCTTTTTTCTCCAGTTTACCAATTAGAGATACATGTCCTATCTTTTTTCATCTCACTCTTTTCAATCTGTCCACTCAGCCGCAGGTCCATTGTGGACCGCCTCCACCCTGGACCTGCGGCTGAAAGTCATGTTTTTTTGTTTTTGCATTGAAAAGCCAGAAATTGAGACTAAGAGTGATGCATGAGTTTATAGTTTATAGATAATGTTACAGATGCACTTACAGTGACAAAAACTTGATTCAATAGCATGTGCACAAATAGAGGCACATGCACTCAATCTCAGAAAAAGAAATCCATATCGGCTCCATTTTCATCAATTTAGTGTGTACATCTTTGGCCTATGCATATACCAACCAGGCATGTTGATAGGATTCAGTGTTATGAGCACAGGATACATTGTTTTTATTCTGATCTGATTGGCTGTCTACATGCTGTCTAAATGGCAGTGAATTAAGCATATCAGGATCTTTGAAACATTGCGTACTTAATCACAGAAGTATTAGTAATTAAATCTGAAATTTTCATTATCTTCTGAGGGGTTGATTGTGTTCTTAGCTTCTGAGATAAAGCTCGACTAACTTCACACATCACCCACTTAATCAGCATAGTGGTGCTGTCATGTAGTTCTTGACTGGTCTTTTTTACACACAATAGCTATAGGGCATGTTCAGACACCACACAACACTACACCACACTACCCCCCCCCCCCAGCAAACAACAGCATGATACTTCCTACAGTGAGAGAATCAGATTAACACAGATCTTTTCAACAATACAGGAAGCACAGTGGGTTTGTGAACCTCAGTCCTCACAAAAATAGCTTACATAACAATACTCAAGCTCTTTTTTTCTTTCTTTTTTTGTTTTTTACTAATGCTACTATTATAGTTAGATTATAACACTTTAAAAGCATACCATATGAAGCTTGTGAAAAACCTTGTTTTAAATGGTCTTAACATTTCTAAGTATTTGTTCTCTGATCGTTGGTAAGGCCTGTAGGGCATCTTTAAAAGGAAAGTACTAATTCACAGGATCCCAGCAGGATAGCATAGCTACCATAGCTAGACATTTCCTACCAGTGTAAAGGACTGACAAGCCTCTTAGCCTGGTAACACAAGCACATATGCTTGTTTAACTGACTATAAGATCTGACCCAAATTCCACCTGTTCAACTCACCATTTCTTCTAGTGAGACATAAACCACTACCTAAAATTTGGACTTGTGTTCCACGTTTACAGTCAGACTTGTTTCATTGTGTCACTAAAATGAAAAATTATTAAGTTGCGAAAAAATTTTAACTGAATTAATTGTTGCAGGGTCAAAAGGGGGTGGTAAAATGGAAATTAGTTCTCTTTTTTGCAAGTGCAAATGAAAAAATATCTGAGCTCATCAACATTGTTTGTTTTTGGCTAATTTTGCCATCTTTATCTCCTTCCTCCCAGATTCATGCTTCATTCTCCCTGTTTTCACATCATTAAGGCCAATCCACATCCTCTTCTTTTGGGGGGCGGGGTCCCACGGAGATCAGTGACGCCTCACTGACCACATCAATCAATCATTCTCCCTCTGGCTAGCTCTCTCCTGCTTCCTTTTGTCTCTCTCTGTATGTATCTGTCTCCATATCTCTCTGTCTCGCCTACACAACTTTAATATCTGTCTTTCTTTCTTTCCCACACACAACATGAGAGCTATTTATCATAAACGCACTGATAAATGTTGTTGAGCAATTCTTTGACAGGGGCCAGTTAGGAATGTTCTTTGGGTGGTAAATTGTAGCCACCAGCATTTCTTAACATTCTTAACACTTCTAAGTATTTGTTTCTAAGCAGCTGTTGTTGTATTCATTAATATATATATATATATATATATATATATATATATATATATATATATATATATATATATATATATATATATATATATATATATCATAGATATATATATATATATATTTAGTTACCTAATTATATGACATTTTTGCAAATTTCTCAGTTGAATATTTCTCCATATGTTGCATGTGTTAACCTAAAGTGGCCCCAAACCAACATTTAAAACAACTGACAGGTGACGTGAACAATATTGATCATCTCATTACAATGCATTGTTCTACTAAGAAATCTTGGGTTCTGGCATTTACGTGGATGCTACTTTGACATGTACACAACAAACATTTGAACACTGTCCGTCTCATAAACACGTCACTCATCGAGAACACATAGGTCCTATTGTCCATGTCCATAATGTTCCGTTGACCTTTACCATGAGGTCAAAGTCACTGATATTCAAACTTGTCCAAGAGTTTTAGTAGATCCATCTATGGTTTGAATTTGAATATCCCAGGTGACATCATTCTAATGTTATAATATTCACAAAATTTTCAGAAAACTTGACCTCTGACTCTGATTTTGACTCAATTATGGCAAAAAAAAAAATGAATCAGGTGATCTGGGGGTCACTGGCCATTTTTTCTGCTAATTTGGTATCAATCAAATGTGTCCACATCTGAAAATGCTCATTTTATTTCTATTTATTTAGTGTTTACTACAGTGCCCTGCTTTTTTGTTGTATAAAACTATTTATGTATTTGTGAACCATTGATAGAGATTTTGTTTCTGAATAAGAGCGAAATAGTTTAGAGTTTGAAAGTCACAAATAGAGCAGGAAATTAGGAAAGTGTGGTCAGTGGACTTTTTGACAGCAGGAACAATCCAGGACATTTCCAGCCTTATCATTTAGCATGGTGGTTAATATCAATATGAAAATGATTACTGCATTCAGGATAAAATGAGACAAAGAAACACACCCCAGCTGTCTATCACCCATTTCTTTTATTTTTATGCCACCCTATACACCCATTTTTAATTCTCTTTTCTTATGATTTGCGTACTTTGTTGTTCTGTCTTCCTTTTATCTCACCTGCCTGTCTGCATACCAACCCGTCTGCTTCTTAGTGTTCCATTTTACCTCTCAGTCTGTATGTCTGCCAGCTAGGAAAGGTCAGCACTAAATGGGCTGAGTGTAAACAATGCCTTTGGTACCTGGGACAGGGACAGCCAGCGTCCCACAGCCGCCGTCCTGCCATCAGTGCATGTTGTGTGTGGTCACCCCATTTATCTTTATTGTTTTCCCTCCTCCTCTCTGTCCTTTCTGAAATTGTTTAATTTTTTTTTTTTTTGCCAAACTTTTGGCCATTTATCACTTTTTTCCACAACTGTGTTTTCTTGCTCCTGCCCTCCATCTCCATATCTGTCCTTTCCTGCTTTCCCTTTCTCCCCTCCTGTCCCCATCAGTCCCCCATCAGAAGGAACTTAATAGGAAATCAAAGTTTCTGGTGGAAGAATGGAGTAGGGCTTAGCATTACTGTCCCCTGGGTCCTTTCTGCTGAAGAGGAGTGCAGAAAAGACTCTATGCTGGCACTGTGGAGGCGAAGCTTAATGCAGCAGATAGTCTTTCCCTTGCTCTCTTTCCATGTCTCTTTATTTATTCTTTTCTCTCTGACACACATGCTCTTTTTATCCCCCCCCCTATCTTTTTAGGTCTTTTCCCATTTTGCTGCTTTTCTTTCACTCAAAAACCCACACACTCAAAACATGCATTCTTCTTTTAGCGGGTGTGTTTAGCTTCTCCTGGCTGAATATTGTTTGGAGAGGTTGAATTTGCAGCCCACCAGTGCACCATCCTTCCATTGGGATGCGGTTGGGGAATGGATCGTGTGTGTGCATGTGAGAAAGCCTCCCCCAGCTTGGCACAGAACACAACCCCTGCCCTTCAAAGCACTGCGTATGTGTAGCAATTGACTCCATTGCCCCTGTGAGCTCAGGTACTATTGCCTTGTCAAGCATGTCAAGAAGCATTTACAAAGGCCGTCTGTGTGCCTTGTTACCCATGGAAGTCTTTGACTCATAAGCAATAATGATCAGCAGATTATCAAACATAAATAATCAATGAGCTGACAAACCCTCGCAGAAAGTCATTTGCTTTTTATGAGTTAAGATCGAAACAAAATTGTGTCAACTGAGCAAAAAAAAGAGAAAATAATCTATTTTTAAGTTCAAAGCAGAAAAGAAATTATAACCCCTTCAGTGTGGCTCTTGGAAAACTGCATTTTTGCAAATTTCTTATCCACAAAAGAGGACACAAAGTAAGAAAATGCTCAAGTCAAAGGATAGGGATGCTAAATGGCTTGCATACAGTAAATATTGGCTGTGCCTGTGTACTTGCTTGTCGGGCGTCACATATCAACAGACTGGTAGAAAATGCCATGTAAAAGTGAGGGCTAAGCCTAGAATTAGTCCTGTATTAGTTGAGCATGAACCGACTTTAGGCTAAGCAGTCCAGAGCCTGCTGTGTTAAGCTTCTTAAACACTCAAAGGTGGAAAAGCTTAACAGCATGAATGCCTCAAGGCACGAGGCAGCACTGATAGCACTGAGGGCAGGGGAGTTAGTAGTTATAGAAGAGGGTGGGGCAGGGGAGTCAGACAGCAGGAGGGGGCAGCAAAAGAAAACACATCATTTCGTAAGGAGACATAAAGCAATGAAGAAAGAGGAAGGCTAAGAGGCTACATGTGGAAGAAAAGAGAAGATGCTATAGCTGAATTCATATTCCTTTAAGATATTTTCCAACACCCCAAAATTTCCTCCTCTCTACTTCCCTGTCTCCCCACCCCTCTTCTTTGCTCATGCCTGCACACCACCCACCTGCCCTCTGTACTCCCCCACAGAAGAGTTCGGATTCTTGGAAGGTGTTGGATGTCTACAGTGTCACAACTAAACAAAACCATTTGAAAACAAAGTGGGCTCGTGAATGTGCCGGCGCAATCCGACCCCTGTGCCTTTGTGTCCGTAGAGAAAAACGGCCTCTCAGAGTGAAGGGGATGGGGAGGAGGGAGGGGGCGAGCAAAGGGTGGCACACTATTTCAGTCCACAGGTTAGCCCCTATCCACCCACCCAGTCGCGCTTTTACCGCCTCCTCTCCACCCCACATGCACCCAGACTTTTAAGTGCACCCTTCAAAGGTGAACATGCCATTTGAGACAGAGCTGTCTGTGTTACAGTACCTCAGAGAACAAGGCACTTCCCTTTTTTTTACCTCTTTTTTTTTTCCTCTTTTAAGGCACTTTCATTTGCTTTCTTCCCACATTAGATTTTAGCAATGTGATTTTCCCGTAAGAATTTGTAAGCAGTCAAGAAATGTAAATAAGAATCGGATGATGTAAAACTAGAGATTTATAACACAAGATCACTAAAAAATAGCCCAATTATGGCATTTTTTGTCTCTATTTTGGAACACAAAAGAGTGCACCGTACGTGTGTGTGTCTGTGTGTGTGCGTGCATGTGTGATGAACTGTCTGTCAATCAAAGTCTGAGTTAATTATTTTGTCACCCCGCTGGGTGTGAGTGTGTGTCAGGAACTCTGACCTGGAGACCTGGGCTTGAGTCACCAACACATTCCTCCCCCTGAGAGTGGAGAGGTCCACCCAAGTCCTTCAAGGATGGTTCACTGGCCACCTGACTAGCCACTTTGTTGACCAGGATAACATGAATGTGTCAATATGAGTAGTGAGTAGTGAACACTCTTTGCTAACTAAAGCA
The DNA here is from genome assembly GCA_024447675.2 of Pterophyllum scalare. NCBI lineage: Eukaryota > Metazoa > Chordata > Actinopteri > Cichliformes > Cichlidae > Pterophyllum > Pterophyllum scalare. Next base: position 37,532 of record JAMQGT020011521.1, on the reverse strand, counting down.
TGGATTTCAGGAGTTATCTATAATTTAAGTACAAAACATTCAATGTTTTTTCATATCTCCACTCCACTTTTTTTTTATATCAATATCTTATTTGCGTTGATGTACTAACAACAGTGCAATGATGAACATCTGAAACAGCAACCCAGCTTAAGGCAATATGGAAATATGTGTTTGTGAAATGAAAGAGTGCAAAGGCTGGTGATTTTTCTCTACCTTTACTCCTGACTAGCAGCATCCTTGGCTTTTATTCTGACTGACCAATATCAGATATCAAACTCAAATCATCAGCACCAACCACTAAGCTTGAACAAATCTTCCCAGCATGATCCAATAGACATTGCATCTGTAAATAAACAATAACAAAAAGCTCCCATTCTAATGACATCTAAACCAAAACCCCTGCACTTCATTTTCCCACAGGAGAGAAATGCTTGTACAATAATCGGCACCTACATGTGTCTCAGTCCATAAGCTCCACCACACATTGTGAGCTAAACTGATGAAGAGTAACCCAAGAATGAAAATTAAAACACTGTCACCTTGTTTTTGAAGATGAAAGATGCCGAGTAAAAGAACAGTGAGCGAGGGCTTATTGGATTAGCAACCGACACAATCGCATCTGTGCAGATTTGCCTCTGTGCTGTAAATGTGATTGTGGGCAATAACATGTCGATTAAGGGGCCGTGGCTGGACTATTGGAGGCTTTATGTGAGACTGCAGAGGAGGTGATTTGATTAGTGAGGGCCAAAGTGAGAAGCCTTCTGGGACAAAGGAGTGAATACTGATGAGACGGCCCAGAAGTAACCAGCCAAAAAGTAATACTTTTTAACCACATGCAGTATTTGCTTTGTTTTATTTTGAGAACATCAGGAGGCACCGGGAAATTACTTGTGATTTTTTTTGTTTTCAAAATTATAGGATACAATATGTAAATCACTTGAACTCTATATTTAATTTCTTCTTCTTTTTTTTTTACCCAATCAATTTAACACCCACCTAGAAAAAACCCTAACATCACAGTTATTACCTTAAAGCACACCAATATGTGGCTTACACAGTTTTTTTGTTTATTGAAAAGACGGTCCTTTGCTACTTTGTATGACAAAATTTAAGCCCTTCCATGCCTGCATAAGCAGCTAAGATGATGAGTTATTACACTACTCAAAAAAATTAAAGGAACACTTTGAAAACACCTCAGATCTCAATCTGAAAAAGAAATTGTGCTGGATATCTATACTGATATTGACTGGGTAATGTATTAGGAACAAACGATGAGGCATTGTTTGATGAAAAATGATCAGCCTATAGCAGGCTGAATTCAAAGACACCCCAAATATCAAAGTGAAAATATGATGTGGCAGACTAGTCCATTTTGCTAAAATTTTATTGCAGTAACTCAAAATGGTACTCAGTAGTTTGTATGGCCCCCACATGCTTGTATGCAGGCCTGACAATGTTGGGGCAAGCTCCAATTGAGATGATGGATGAGATTTGTCCTGGGGAATCTCTTCCCAGATCTGGATCAGGGCATCACTGAGCTCCTGGACCATCTCAGATGGACAGAAACATGATGTCCCAGAGGTGTTCTATTGGATTTAGGTGAGGCAAGTGTGAGGACCAGTAAGTGGTATCAATTACTTCATCCTCCAGGAAATGCCTACATACTCTCACAACATGAGGCTGGGTATTGTCAGCACCAGGAGGAACCCAGGACCCACTACACCAGCATAGGGATTTGACAATGTGTCCAGTGATTTCATCCTGATACCCGATGGCAGTCAGGCTGCCATTGCCTAGCCTGTAGAGGTCTGTGCTTGTCTCTATGGATATGCCTCCCCAGATTATCACTGACCCACCACCAAACCAGCGATGCTAAATGATGTTACAGGCACCATTACACTCTCCACGGCTTTTCCAGACCCTTTCACATCTGTCACATATGCTCAGTGCAAACCTGCTCTCATCTGTGAGAAGCACAGGGCGCCAGTCGTGGATCTGCCAAATCTGGTAATCCATAGCAAATGCCAGTGGGCTTCACTGTGCCAGGCACTGAGCATAGGGCCCACTAGAGGACATCAGTCCCTCAGACCACCTTCATGACATCGGTTTCTGATTGTTTAGTTAGAGGCATTCACACCAGTGGCCTGCTGGAGGTCATTTTGTAGAGCTCTGGTAGTACTCATCCTGTTCCTCCTTGCACAACAGAGCAGATACTGGTCCTGCTGATGGGTTAAGGACCTTCTACGGCTCTGTCCAGCTCTTCTAGAGTAACTGCCTGTCTCCTGTAATCTCCTCCAAGCTCTTGAGACTGTGCTGGCAAACACAGCAAACCTTCTGGCAATGGCATGTATTGATGTGTCATCCTGGAGGAACTGGACTGCCTGTTTAACATCTGTAGGATCCAGGTATCTCCTCGTGCCTCCAGTAGTGACTCTGACCCTAGCCAATTGCAAAACTAGTGAAAAAGCAGTCACAAAAGATGAGGAGGGAAAACATGTCAGTGGACTCTAACTGTAAAACCATTCCTGTTTTGGGAGTTGTCTCATTGTTGCCCCTTTAGTGCACCTGTTGTTTAATTTTAACACCAAAGCAGCTGAAACCGATCATCAATATCCCAGAGCTTTAATTGACTTGATGCTAAGCTCTGATTAAAATGTGTTCCTTTAATTTTTTTGAGCAATGTATTTTGGAAAGGGTTTTAGTGAACTGTTAGATGGACACCTTGAGTGTAAGAACAATCAGTCTCAGAGTTTTCAAAAGGCAAAACATGAATTTTTCAAAAGAACTTTTAGTTCAAATCTTCGCCTCACCTGCAGACTTCAACATTTCCTGACAATTTAGTGATTAATAATTGCACCTCTCTTTTTACAAGTTCCCTCAGATGTATTTACCATCTTTTAGACACCATCAAATTATCCACGACTTTTTCTGAGTATATTATCAACAGTAAACACACAAAAATATTTCAGACACCTTGGAAATTATTTCAGTCATTTGCAGATGTTGCAGAAGTATTAAAAAAAATGCATTGGTATTTCTCTTCTTGAGTTCCTTCTTCCATCTGTATCCTCCTGTGATCAAAGAGGCCTCTCTGATTTCTGCCTTACAAATTGTCTTATCGGTCAGTGAGCTGATTGGAGAGAATGAAAACATGACCTTCTCAGATGGGGTCTCTAACAGAAAACTCCAGGTACACTGATCAGGGCTGATAAAAGCTTAAGGAAGAGGATACTGCAGAGTCACAGAGAGTCTTATCTCTGGGTTCACTGATCAGCAAAGATAAAGCCATATGAGGATAAGGGAGAGCAGTAGAGTGGCAAACAAGCACCATTATTACATCTCAGACTTTCAGAGTGATGGTGAGCAGACTGACTGAATGACTGATTAGCTTGCAGATTGACAGCAGAGGATGGGCTGAAAGAGGAGGGATAAAAAGAGAGAAATTACACACATAGTACACACATAACTTAATCAGTGTGAATGTGTGGTTTAATTTAAGTGCCAATGTGACTAAAAGATTGAATTAAAACTTGTAGATGCAGTGCATTGCAGCAAAGTTATTATATATATATATATATATATATATATAGTGTGGGGTAACCTTTTGGCACTTAATTAATGAAGTGTCTATTAAGACCTTAATTTCATTTACTACTCACGGTCGCCTTTAAAGACGATAAATGGATAAAATGCACTATTAAGGGTCACTAAACCCAGTAACACAGATATCAGAGATAAATGTGTGAAGATCTGATCTTGATACTGGCTTGTGAATACACCAGAGTTTCCTCCGATGCAGCCATCGGATGTGAGGGTCAGACAAGATGCTTAGGTATAGGGGGAAAAAAAGCACTAGTATGAATGTGTGTGATTGAGTGAATCAGGTTTGTTGTAAAAACCTCAGAGTGGAAAAGTGTCATAAGCCATTTTTTTTTCCTTTTCATTCTAATGTAAAAAGTGTACTTGTTTATATTTATATCCCATTTATACAGCAACTGCCCAAAATTTGCAGAAATGTGAAATGAAATGGGTTAGAGTTTCTATCTCAAGCTCAATTTCTCCTTCTCAACACAATGTTTTGTGGCTATTTGAAGTGATGTTTTTATTACAGTTAATATGTCTACTATATCTGTGAATGCTTATCACAAAGTCCTCTTTCATTTTTTCTTTTCTCTTTTTTGGTACAATTCTGACAAGAATAACACATAAAGATATTCAGCTCTCTTTCAACCTCCTGTTGGCTGCAAACCTCTTTTTATGATTCTGAACAACAAATATATATGTGAAAAATGGGTAAAAGCAAGTAATTCATATTCAAACATTTAAAAGATGGAGGATTGGGGTGTAGAACAAAATCAGGTGTAAGAAGCAGCAAGAAAGAAAAGGATCAGTGGAGGGAGGAGAGTGCATGGGGATACAGTGCAAAGGGCTGGCTAAACTTTCAGATCTGTCCCATTGTTCCACATTAAAAGCATCAGTGTCCATTCTGACAGCAGGGAGGGCAAGGTTTCCATGCAGGCAGGAGGAAAAAGAGACAAAAAGAGAGGGGAAAAAAGAGACAAAGAATGACAGAAAGTTCAAGAAAGTAAGAGGACGTGTCAGAGCATAAACAATACATCAAAACAAAAAGTACGATGGGGAGAAAGAGAGGAAAAAGGTGGGCGTAAAGGTAAAACAAGTTGGGATGTGCGCACATGATAACTCCCCCACCCCTCCCCCTTTGCTCACGCTTGGCTGCTCCAGGATGGAGAGAGAAGGAGAGAGAGGGGATGGGGGAAGAATAGAGGGTCATATTAGACAGTGGGGGCTTTGTTGGCACTTATCAGACTGATGGTAAGCACTGAACTCAGAGAGGGGAGACAGTGAATAGAAATGGACCAAGGTGTGTGTTTCTATGTGTGAGTGTTGGACTGAGGATGTGGAAGAGAATGAGGAATGAGCCCCAGAAAAAGGGATGATGCAAATACAGATGAGACAAGAAAATCTGAAGAGCAAAAGAGAATGGAGACAAATGAGGAGAGTCATAGCACCCTGGAGATCACTTTACTAACCTGAATGCACCTTCAGGAGAGACTGCACAAGTCAAAAAGCGATGGAAGAAGGGGATCAGGGACATCGACAAAGAGTGAGAAGGTCAAGAAGAGGTATATGATATGGAGTTAGAGAAAATGGAAAGCCAAGGAAGGAAAGGACTGGGATGATTGTATTACACAGGAGTAGAACTAAACACAAAAAATAAGGCAATTTATGTTTGGTCAGTTTCTTCGTTATAACAGTGCTTCATCGTAATAAATCTTATACCGTTGGAAACCCCTAAATGGTGCCACATTTGTAAGGAAAATGCATTTGTGAGTTGAGCAGCAGAGTTGAGTATGTGGTTTCCGCCCATGAAAAAAACTTGCCAAATCTTCTCTGCCAGTGCCAAACAGCTTGTTCTGCTATTGATCCTTGTTTGGTGTCATTTATTGGACTGCATGATTGAAATCTGAAGAAACAAGACATGTTGGCAATTTAACAATGTATTCATTTAACAAACGGGGGCCTCAGTAGCATGTGGAAGAACCATACACGACCACACAGCTTGATCACATACGGGTATGGGATGGCATCCCATTCTTTAACCAGCATTTGTTGCAAGTCAGCCATTGTGGTTGGGTTGGTCCCTCTGGCATGAACAGCACTCCCAGGATGATCCCACAAGTGGGGTTGAGGTCAGGACTGCAGACAGGCCATTCCATCATTTCCACTCCCAAATTCTGGAGGTAGTCTCTGATAAACCCTGCTCTGTGGGGGAAAATGTTGACATCTTGGAGGATAGAGTTCTATCCCAGACTCTGGAGATAAGGGATTGCCACTGGTTGCAGAATCTCATCTGGATATCTCTCTCAATCTTGAGATTGCTTCCAATGATGACACGCCTGATTATCAGCACCCGGGGTACCACAAGCTCAAAACAAGAGTCAATAGCAGAATAAGCTGTTTGGCATAGGCAGAGAAGATTTGGCAAGTTTTTCATGGGCGTAACCCGCATACTCAACTCTGCTGTTCAACCCACAAATGCATGTTCCTTACAACTGCAGCACCAGGGAGAAATAAACAGGCGTTTCAGTGGTATAAGATTTATTGTTAAGAAGCATTTTTACAACAAAGAAATTATTGACCAAACACAAATTTCCTTCCTTTTTGTGCTAAGTTAACATCCACCAAGGTGGTGTTTCACAGACAGAGGGACGCTGCTATGATTGTGACTGTGTATCAGACAAGTAAAAAAAAAGGTTTTTTTTTTTCCATTCTTTTTTGTAACTCACTTTTTAACTCCATCGCTTTCATTCACTTTCCTAATCATACACAGAGACATACAGGCACACACCATGGCAGCTCCCAGCTCACTGCCTGCTGAGAGGGGTCATGTCAGACATCAACTCCCGTCGCGTCAGCTCTTTTTCTCCCACTATTCAGCACAGCTGAGGCTGTCACCACACTAACCTCCCCCCCACCCCCCAAAAGGCAGAGACATAGCCTCTAACATTCACCTAGACGCAAACATATTTATGATGTACACACATAATTCTAAACACACTCACACACTCATTCATAAGCCCTATCAGACATACCTATTTAGATGCAGTGGCGTTCCAGAGGGGACCGACCCCCAACTGGTGTCCACCAGCAGGGGTGCTGATCTTGTGTTGACATTCCCATCTCAGTCGCCTCATCTTCCCTGCCAGCTTACAGAATAGAGAGGCCAGGACACACACATGTGAACTCACACAGTCACAGTTGTTCCAGCAAGACTGTCAACAAACAGAAACGACTTAACAAGATTTTTTTTTTCTTTCAGTGAGTGTAAAAGTTTTCCTGTGGCTTGTAAAAGTGTACATTTTTGTGCATCAGTATAATGTAGTGGAGTGAAACGGTGGGAATCTCCTTATACATAAGGTCAAAAGTGAACTCTGACTAAAGATTATTTAAGTTAACTGTAAAGCCACTGAAGCTGCTATCAAATACCGCAAGCAAATGTGAGCATACTTAGTACAACTCCAACCAGAAACAAGCCCTAAAACTATGACAAATAGCACTTGCCATCAGTGAACAAGTTCAGACACCAGTAAATTGAATGGACAGCCAACACTCATTTTAGTGATCAAAGTCATGTCCTGTAGTATTTTGCCTGTGCGTCACTTTTTTTTTTACACAATAAAATTTAAGTCCCTCACTTTGTGTTAACATTGACAATTTAAGACTAAACTGTAAAAACATTTGTAGCAGTAGTAGATTACATCAAGCAATCCAAATAGGACGATAATCAACTGGTAAAAGCAGAAAATAAATTATGAAGCCAACAATATTATTTGTCTAAATGACAGAGACATAATTGGCATCATTTGAGTCAAACAACTGCAGACAGGCAGACAATGAAAAGGCATGGAGCACCAACAAAGCTCTGTCTGAACAAAGTTGTAAAAGGCAGCCTGGGGATCAGTCATTGTCCCCCTGTCTTTCTGCATGTCTCCTTCTGTTTAATTAAAACACTGCAATAATGTGACAGACCCATCAGAGTTGACTGCAGCTACTGATTTCCGTAGCCGCTGAAAAGAAGGAAAAACAACAGTTTAGCTGTACCCAACTTGAGACAAATAGATTAACAGAATGCTATCGTTAAAAAGCAAACTTGGAGATTACAGTAACAGTATATAATTGCACTTATGACACAGACCTAATTAACAATGTTTCATTAAAGGAGTGCAAAGAGGACAATACAGAGGAATGCAGTGCTAACAAAGCTCTGTTTGACTGATGTTCTGTAAGGCAGCCAGGAGGATCAGTCATTGTCCCTCTGTGATTGGTGTGTTGTCTCGGCTGCTCCGCGGCATCACCACCAGCAACACGGGAATTCTCCCCTGCTGCTGTTTCTCTTTGCCTGCAGAGAGAGAGGTTATGAGTGATGACTAAACAAAAGGGGTATATAAAAAAAATTAAAATGAGTGTTTTAGAAGTTTTCTGACAGCAGCTTTTGGGGTGGATTTGAGAATGATATAAAAAAAAAACATACTGCTGCAGTACTTAGACTCTTTTGTCTTTGTTCATGCATTTATATCAAGGTAAATTATTCTGGCCAGCTTTTTGCAAGGAAATTGTTTATTGGCTGATTATGCACTGCTCAGTCTTGTCAAGTAGCCTTTTGGCAGCAAGGACAATATCATAAAGCATGTTAAAATGCCACCGTGAGTTTTTTCTTTGCTTTGCCTGTGCATGAGCATTAGCTCAACTTGACTTATAGGCCATTCTGATATTGTTTGCCAAAAGTGAAAGTAAGATATACAGTTAAAGTGATGCTCTATTATTGGTAAACTCTGTACATGGTACGTGTGAAATGTGAATATTTGTGGTTTTCCTTTTGATAAAAAAGCAGTTGTGGTCAACTTGACTTTATGTCAGTTATACCAAAATGTAATGCTGACAAGGTTTCCCAGCAGAAATAAGAGTCACCACATCCATAAAAATTTTCACATACCTCCAACAGCATTTCTCTACTGTTCACTTATGTCTGTTAGTATTTATATTCATACACTGCATCTGTTAGCACCCACAAAGGAACAAATAAGGTTACATGACATGTTATCCCTTCTTTCAGTTTACCAGAGCAAAACTTTAATAAGGTGCCTAGTGGATGAGACACTATATTCAACTGGTTCAGGCACAGTAATAATAATTTTCTATTTATTTATAATGAGGCTAGATGTATCTCATCTAAGCATAGCATTGTGGCAAAATTCCTCTATGCTGTTCAGTAATGTTAAAAAGAAACAACAAAAAAGAACTTTTGGCTTTGTGATTGCTCATGATCATTTTGTGAGATTGTCTACTCAATTCAAGCCATACTAGACAAAAAAAAGGTAACAGAGAGGGGTTTACATTAGAAATTGCAAGTCTATTTCAAGGTTTTTATACAACATCAGTGGAAAGGTCTGTTAATTCAACATAGAGTGGCTCTGCAGGGTTGGCTGCACTGGCAGAGTTTGATGTATCAGAAGAATCTACCAGTCCACAAACTATTTACAGTCTGTGGTGTGGAATTTGGTAAATGAATGTTATTAGAGCTGTAAAAGTGTTTTACAATATCCCAAAATGGTTAAAACCAATATCCACAGCACAACAAGATGCTACTACCATTATGTTTGGTGGCTATATGCAAAATACTTTGGAGCTTCAGAGAAACCTAGAAACCTAAAATCTATGTCTCAGTGTTTTCAGCCACATGAGTCAGGGTTGATTGTTGGTTATTTCAAACATGAAATATAAAATACACTCAGAGAGAGACTTTTCAAGGGGTGGTGTGTAGGTTTGCATGCATGTGTGTGGTGTGTCTGTGTGTGTGTGAGTGTGTGTCTCCCTGCATTTCTTGGGGGAGTTGGGGGGGGGGGTACATCCCAGACATGTTACCACGGTGACAAGGTGCTCCTTGCCGCCGTCGGGTCTCGGCCAAGTTGGGCGCCGTGGTGACTGGGTGGTGACAGACACTGTGACAAGTCCACTGGGACATCATGGATGGGTCAACCTTAAAAATTCACACACGCGGACATGCATGTAATGAATGCACTTACACATGCACTTGACACAGGCACTAAATATTCAAAAGTACACATAATTTACAAATTAAATATGCATATGCAAGCTTTTCACTTTTTTTTTTACAGGAATGTATGTACACTATTTACACGTACAGTATGAGAAGTGCAAGCAATATTTGTGGTAAGCATCAACCTTATTAGACAAGCTTGGGTGTGTGTATGTGTGCATGTGTTACACTAATAATTCTTTTCAAAGCAGGAGGATGTCATATCTTCCACTTCACTTTTGCCGTATGTTTCCATGCTTTTATGTCAGTTGTTGACTCCAGCCAAAACAGCCATAAAAACATCCACAGTACAAATGATTCTTGCCTCGCCACTGGGACAGTCTAGTGATTTATATATCTGTGTTGGTGGACTGGATACACCAACACAGATACACTTGCTTGTCTTTGTTTTGATGTGTGTGTGCAATCCTATCTACACAAGCATGCACATAACTCTGACAAAACAAAACTAAAAAGGAAAAAAACATATTCTAACTTAGATGGAAAATACAAATACGCACACGCACACACACACACACACACACACACACACACACACACACACACACAAACCTTGACCAGGAGACAGGAGAAGCCAGGAGCCACAGTTTGAATATCCTGCTGTGAAGGGTCACAACCCCTATCAGACTCTATGTCAGTCTGTCTATTGTGCTTTGGGTAGAGTACAAACACACACACATACACACAAGCAATGCTATAACTTACAGGGTCTCCATGACGATGGTGGGGGCGACAGTAAGGCGGCAAAATGGCGCTGTATTGGCAGCTGAGGCGTTGTGATGAGATGACCGAATGTAACCATCAACACTGTACCGATGCAAAGTATAATGACATTATGTGATTACATTAAGTGTCATCTGTAAAAGGTGCATTAGTGTTTTATAGTGCTGTGTGATTTGACATTGGAAGAACATTCAAAGGATAATCAGATTTTACATAATGCTTACAACTTATTATGTCATACAGCCATGTTTGTTTGACATCACCCAAGAAACAGCTCATCTCCGACACATAATCTATGCTCACAGTCTAAATATTGCATACAGTTTAAACCCATCTGTCAACCCACAACCCAATTCTAGTTGTGCCTGTGCAACTGCCCAGGCAGGGAGACCAGTTGGATGCTTAAGGACTTCCATCTTAGCTGTTGTTACTTCACAAATTTACCTCACTTGGATAAGAAGACACATTAGAGGGCAAACACTTTTAATCACAGTAAAACATAATCTTCAGATGCGTGTGCCCAGTAGATGCAAAGTTCTGTACTGCTGGAAAGACTCTCAAAGATTTGAATTTCCCAGACCAATGCCACTTAAGGAAAAAATTGTGGAAACAAACAATGGTTTTTTTCCGAACCAAGTAAGGTAAACAATAAGCTAAAACTCAATTTTCAAAAGCAAAAAAAAGAAGGACATGATCTGAGGGGGGCAAATAACTTTGTTCTCATTGCAGCCTGCTGTGAGACATGTGCACAGAGAACATCTACAAATTGCAACACTGAAAAGAAAAAAAAACTACTCTGGTGCAGTGTAGTGCAAGAGTTAGTTATACAATAGCACTTATTTTAAAAAAAAAATTTTGTTATATTTTAGCATTAAAAATACTGAATAACTGTACTCTCATACAATGTAAGGTCACCAATAAATAAATGAATAAATAATAATAAGGCATTTTTTCAATTACTTCACTTTTCCAACCCTTACACTGCTGTATAACATTCTGTTACATTCAGTACTGAATATGCAAAAAAGCTGCAGTGGTGGTCTCTCAATCATGGGAGAACTTATTTGACATCCAGCACATACTGTACAATGGTTAAATCTAACACTGGCCGATGCCCAGAATGCTCACTTACATCCACCATCTGTGGTGGCTACCTACAGCGTGAAAGCACAATTACAAACTAGAAGGTTACTCCTAAGTGAAACCACTTAAAAGTGTTGATCACTTTTAAGTCACCTGGTGGAATTCCCTAAACTGACAACAGAAAGGGCTTTGATTCTTTCTGCCTCACACAGAATAAACTGAACCGTCCTTTATAAAAGGAAATTATATAATTCCAAAAGGCATCAGAATGTTCTCAAATATGTAATTTATTTAAATTACAAATGTTTTTCATCTCATGCCATAACTTGCTAATATGCTGTTTGGATCTTTGTTTCAACAATGGTAAACCCATAGCTCAACTATGATCTTTACACTGCCTTTGTAAAAATCTGCTTAGAATTAGATTATTACTTGTATAAGGCAGAGATTATCATTATGAGCTACATTAAAATGACCAAAGTTAAATCTGTAGCACAAGATAACTCAGTTTGTCCTCATATTTGAAGCCTGGAGGCTGTGAAGGCCATATCATAGGATTTTTATACTCATCAAACTATTCAGTGGCCCTTTGTGCCCTACAGATGGGGGGTTGGGGTGGGGGGCAATTTTAAGTTTGGAAAATTCACCTCAGGATAGTAACGTTTCTTTTAATATAGAAATAACTTTGTACTGATTTGCAGTGAACGTGTCCTCTAAAGGGAAAATTTGACTCAAACCATGCACCCCTCTGAGGCATAAAAGACTGACATGTGTATTTGTGTGTGGGGGGTGGGGGGTGGGGGGGTTGACTTTGACAATCAAAACCAAATGAAGATGTTATCTACAGTGGCTTGTTGTTGTGTATGTTAGCAATGCAACAATTGACAATTAAGATAGCAAAGCCTGATACAATGCCATATAACAGAAGGACTTGGAATTTAACAAATTCCATATTTCTTTAATAACTCTTTGTTACTCTGTCAATTCAAACGGGCTGTACCTTGGACACAGACATTTAACATGGAAGAACTAGTTATTTATGATGATGAGAACAAACTGTACTCTCCTCTCAAAATGTTCTTCAATGAGAGCAAAGAAAACACACTTCCAGAAGATGTTAAAGTTACAAACGGATAGTTAAACAGTCTTGAAGGTTAACCTCAAGGTCCTTTTGTCCCATCTCAGACAGAATGGATCTGCTGCCCTCTTCTGATCTGTGAATGTGTAACAGTCTTTTATCTTTTTCATGTTTTCACCCAGGAGGATAAACTTCCTGAGTAAAGGCAGATCTGCCAGATTACGGGGACAAAATATTGCCAAATCACTTAAACACATCTTCTATATGAAAAGCATGTATGTAGTTTTTATATAAGCATGTCTTATTTACAGTACGGTGCTAAGGTCTTGAGCCACTCCTCATTTCTATTTATTTTGCAAGGAAAATGGGAAATAGGTGCAGTAGTTTATTGAAACATGTACAAACATACATGAAAATACAGTATATATGGCTAAACCAGAGTTTGTACAAATCTACCAAGCTTGAAAGTCAATACTTGGTATGACCACCTTTACTTTTCAACATACTCAAAAAAACTAAATCTCACTATATACTGGATTTACTTACTTGACATTACTTAACATTTTTCTTTAGTTACTTGAGTCATTTGTGTTAGTTTAATGAAATACTGTGAATTCAAAAACATGTTCTTTGGATTTATGTCAAGTGTTTCCACCCAACTTAACTAAGTCTTAACTCCTAAGAAACTAACTTTACTCTAAAATGTTGAACTGACTCAACAAAAAGCCACTGAGTTAACCTGCTGCAACACAATATTTCACTGAAATAACACAAATGACTCAAGTAAACTTAAACTATTTCTTAGAGTTTAAGTATATCCAAAAACATTTTTATGAGTGCAGCCTGAACTCTCTTAAGCAGCTTTCTTGTAATCTCTTTAAGTAGTCTTACAAGGACAAACTGCACACCATGCTGAGATATGCCACGTTTTTGGCCAATAGCTCTTTGGGAATCACCTTGTTGGTGCAAAAATACTATGTTATGCCGGTCAAACTGTTTGATCTTGGCAATTTTCCGAAGATTCAACTAAATAAATGGGAACGAATTAAAGACACAATTTTAAATGTGTTCTTTGCTAAGTGGCCTGCTATGTGCAGACACAATACTATTTCATCTTTTGATTTATGTGCCTCTTTTATGCTTGAATAATTCATAGGTCAGTGTTAAGTGGCTAGCAAAAATATAAATAAATAAACTGCATTCCTTTGAAAATGGTTTAGGCACACGGACTGAAAATGAGTGAAAAAGCAGCCAATAGCCAAAGAAAACGTTTGAAAGCTCTTTGGAAAGCCTGAAGAATTACTGCTCAGGACTGCTTTGAAAAATTTGCAAGAAAGTCTGGCTCCTTGGAAGCAAAATATGAAGAAATGAGGAGTGACTCAAGACTTTTGCAAAGTACTGTGTCAGATGAATCTAAGTAACTAATTGTTGCTTCCGAGACAAATATGGGTTGATAAAACTAGGCATCCCTTTTGTTTTCAAAACGCATCCAGTAGTTTGATGCTCATTATTGTATTTTTGGAAATTCCACCATCTTTCTTCACCATTTACCCAGAATGGTGTTTGTTTTTTTAATTGCACATTTTCTGTTCCTTGTGCACCCGAATACTCCTTGCTTAAAACAGGCTAGGCTAGTACCTGTAAATTATATAGTGATAATTAGACCGTAGACGCATTGCAGTCAATGATCCATACATTCAAATGATATGGTTAAACACAAGTGCTGCTGGCGTGTGTTTGTAATCATCACTGATTTCATAAGCGATGTTAAAAACGCTGTCAAGATAATTAACTTCATGCTCTTATGCCCACAAATGGAAAGCGCCGCTTATCAAACCTTAACGTATGCAGGTATTCCTGAGACACTGATACTTTGTATATTTCACTACTAATAATGTGGTTGCATGCAACTGTTTAGCCTGTAAAACTGAATGTGAGCGGAAACGGAAGTATGCTACGGAGTATTATCTTGACTTACCGCTGAGTTTCCACCCACTTCCTCCTCTTACCAATGAGCAGTGCCGGCTTGGATTCCTCCAGGGCCGAGGGAGTTCGCGGGAAACCGGTTATAGTCGGGATGCAGCATACATAACCGGGGAGTAGAAAGGCTGCCTTTGTTAAAAGCTCCGTGTGATATTACCGATCAATTTTAAGCGAATGTGCTTGAAAACGGAGCAGTGACAGCTTTGTTTGCCCTTATGCTAATACCTGACGCTAGTTAGCGGGTTGTCACATCGTGCTTCACACGACTGGACGGGAAAAAAAATAATACGACTGAATAGGAAGAGACAAAGGGGTGCCGTTGTCAGGCACGGAAAGGACTAGTTAAAATGAGTCGTTTCAATTTAGAGCGGTACCGTTTTGAGCGGAACCCAGTCAACAAGGGCCGGGATAACGGGTCCAAAAGTCCAGAGTCTGAAAAGGAGAACAAGCCAGGTAACCAGCAACTACACGTAAGGGCTAGCCTTGCATTGCTGATAGCTAGGTATGTTAAAATGCTATCGTTAGCAGTACCTGTAGGGCTGTAACGCCGTTTTAATAGCTCAGCATGGCTTTTCCCCGGAGCACTGCTAAGGCCGATATTTAGAGATTAAGGTCCCTGTGTATGGCTGGACATCACAAGACCGAATATCACACACACACAGCATAGAAGGCTGTGATTAATACCAAAAATGTGAAGGTATTTAAGAAATGCTATTGGAGCTTTGAGATGATGCCAGTCTAATCTTCATATTTTTGCAGGCAACGCACACTAACCTGAGTATTATGAGGATATCTTGCATGCCAATATATCTAGCTGGTCCCTTGCATATCCACCATCTTCAATTTCAGCCTTCGGACGACTTTGAAGGAGGTTCCATTTATTGGCATGTAGTTGTCATCAAATTTGCAGTATCACCTGATGCATTAAAATAGCATTGATCTACAACTCATGATGAAGTCATACACTTAAGTGCAAGTTAAACAGCAGAATATTGAGAAACTAAGCTAGTTGCTAACTTTGCATAAGATCCAGACAACATATTCCTTACAAACATTTTTTTTAATATATCCATTGTAATCCGTTTGTGTACTGACGATCTACCGATCTCTTTTCAGCCCAGATGAAGCCTGTCAAAGCTCCACCAAAATTCCACGCCCGAGGAGTTGTTTTTGAGGAAGTCTTTACTGTTGATTTAGAGGAGGACGAAAGCATTTCTGAACCAAAGACCAAGATATCATTAACACCAAATTCCAAGTGTGTACATGGTAAATTTATGTGTTCAGCCACTCATCTGCTGCTTGTATTACAGATTTGTTGTTTTTCCTCTATAGCAAGCCTGTAGAGAAGGCATCCCATACTATAGTGTTGGATGATACAGACGACGAAGACAGTGAATTGGATGACAAAATGAACAGACTAATGGATATGTTTCCTCAAGTGACAAGAGTGGATGCACTGGAGGTGAGTCTCAGTAAAACAGAGATTTTTTTTATATTTACACATCAGTTGCATTTGAAGCCAGGAGTGCAAGGAATGCTAATTTGCAAGTCCAAAACACTGGGCGGAATGCTCTGATTTTGGTGTAGAGTAAGGATGGGTACCAATTTCCGTCCATCCAGTCTCTTCCACTTATCCACTTTCTAATTTCATTAGAGATTAACCAACATAAGGGGCAAACATTTGTATCAGCAGGCACTGGCCTTGTTCACTGCCCTAAAATGCAAGTCACATGGCTGTTT
Organism: Pterophyllum scalare; assembly: GCA_024447675.2. Lineage (NCBI taxonomy): Eukaryota > Metazoa > Chordata > Actinopteri > Cichliformes > Cichlidae > Pterophyllum > Pterophyllum scalare. The sequence goes on along the minus strand of JAMQGT020011521.1, from coordinate 21,285 downwards.
ATATTTTTGTTTTGCATGAAAGATGATGTGATGAAGACCTAAAAAAATAGTTTTGTGGTAAAGATTTATTTGAATAAAAGCAAAATTCACAAAAGGCAAATGAAATTTTATTATGAGTAAGAGCTGTTGGCCAAATTGTTATTTAAAGCAGTGGTGTGTCCATATTGGCCCAGAATTTCACGGTTGGTGCACTGGAACAGCTCCTTATAAGGATTTACTTATCTATCTATCCAATACTTTCCTGGTGCATTATTGTGAATAACTAAACCCACCCCTGCTCTGAGAGCAGTAAAACTGAGTTTATGAACTACAGCATGGATTATACTCTGACCATTTGAGACTACATTTTTTAGCTGACTTTTTGCTCAGTAAATAATCACTAATCACTAATGTTTTGATTTTCATTAACTCATATTCATGTACTTGATTTAAATTGGTGTGTGAGCTCTGGACTGCTAGCATTAATAATGACTTCTTGATAGGAAATATCTCAACTAAATTACATTTTATTTATGTAAGCTTTAGCAGTTATTCAGTATTTAAAAATCTTAATTTCTCTAGTACCAATAGCAGAACCAGCATAGTCAGAGTAGAGCAATGCTGCAGTCTAATGTAGTCTTGTCCTGGTGCCTGTTTATTACTTTGTTTTGACACATTTCCCAAATGTAGACTAGCTTTATGCTAAATTAATAATGATGATTAAAGAAAATGTATTTATATGTTGGGCACCTCTAATTTAGTCATTGTTCATTTGACATGGTCCTTCTGTTTTCCTTTCAGATTGTTCAGAGTACAAGCACACTGGATGGGGCTGTAGCTACCTGCCTTTTAAAATACGGAGATAAAGAAGGTAAATATTTCTTTCACTTTTCATAAGCACATAATGGCAAAGGTGATGCTTTCCTGTGAACCATTCTAGCATGAAGGTTTATAACTAAGAGGGAAATCCAGAGTTTTCCATGAACCTCATGTATAGGTGTATAAAAGTGATTAATAGGTGTGAAAATTTATTATTCCAAATATGGGAAGATGGTATTGTAAAGATACAGTATTAAAGAATAGGATCTTTTTATTAGTTTTTTTTTTTTTTAAGAGCACGGTGTGTTTTGTCCTCTTAGCCTCAAGTCACAGCAGGAAAAGAAAGCAGGATGGAAGCAGCAGTTCAAAAGACAGTGGTGAGATTCAACCTAGCAAGAGAACAAAACCATCAGCGGTAAGCCTTCTAATAGTGTCTTTATTTCCTCATATTGAAAATATGTGCTTCTTTGCAATGTTATAATAGTGATTTTACAGTCATGATACTGCATGAAAACTGTGCTGTTGGGCTGCTATTGTGCCCAAAATGTTGTTTAGAACCCTGTTTTTGTTTTTGTTTTTTTTTAAACAGAAATAAAGTATAGATTAATGTTTATAACAACTGATGAGGGCAACAAATGCAGATTTCAGATTTTTGTGAATTGAAATGGTAAAGCTTGTACTGTTTTTTTTTGTTATTGTATTTCAACGGAAAGGTCTCTGATGGGGAAGAAGATGAAGGCAAAGAACCCAGCTGGGAGAAGCAGGAAGCAATGGTCAGAAGACTGCAGAAGAAATTTCCTGACCAGGACAAGGAGGTGAGTACACACATTGTCTGTAACACTGATAGATTTCATACTGGGAGTTATTTTTGTCCAACATGATTTTTTTACTTGCTAGCTGAGCATTTACTGTTGAGTTCAAAATGTGAGCCCAACCAACAGTGTCTTTGTCCAATTATGTAAAGGTAATTGGTGAGAAATGGAAAGTCAGTTAGTTTCAGTGCTGATCTGTAGTCTGTTTGTTGTAGGAGCTGCGGATGGTACTGCAGGAACATGACTGGAATGTTGAAGATGCTCTGCAGGTCCTGCAGATGTTCTCAGACACAGGTGCAAACACAACAGCTGTCATCTGAATCTGACCATTGTTTCACTTACAATGTGCAGTATATATGTACTTTCAATTTTATGTGGAACTGCTTAACTGATCCTAAACCCATTATTTGTTTTCTGATATCAGATAATGCAAGTTTCAGCTCGCATGAGTCCGAAGGAAAGAAATCTGACAAATCAAAGAAAAAAGACCAGTCAAACAGAGAGCTGGACCACCAAGGAGATCAGGAAAATGGTAAAAAGAGGAGCGACTATAAGGACTTTAAAGACCATGTCAGTGAAACAGAAGAGGACAGTACAGATGATACAGATGCTACAGAGGACAGTGAAGATTATTCTGACTCAGAAGGCAACAAAGACTCCAAAAACAAAAGTAGAAATCCCACTTTGTCTTCATGGATTGTAAAAAATTCTGATCCAGTGGCTTCATCATCTTCTGCCAGCACAACTACTACCTCTTCCTCCCTGAAGCCATCCTCTTCATCTGTTGCCCAGACTTTGTCCAGATTTGCCAGTGGAACCAGCATAGCTAAGAAGCAGGCAGCAGAGAGAAGAGGAAGGCGCGTGCTTCAGATGAACACGTCAGCTCTGAGGGGGAAAATGACTATGAAGATACAGTAAGCAGTGAGTTCGAGGATTCAGATGATGAGCTGGATTCAAAAGGAGGCATGACGGAACTGAAGAAGGAGATACTTGCATTCTTTCAGAATGCCTCTTTAGATGAACTGTCACTGATTTCTGGATGCTCCATTAAAAAAGCGCAGAAAATTGTGGAACTGAGACCCTTTGACAGCTGGCAAAGCTTGGTAAGAGGCCAAATGTGCAGATGTTTCTAAAGAAGCAAGAAACCTTAAATAGATTCCCAGCAGGTTATTTGTATTAAATCAAACAGTTTGCACAAGCTTTCAGTAAGAAAAGACAACAAAGAGCTGCATTCATAGTCTGAAATCATCTGACTGAATGCCAGAAAAGATATTGTGACCTCTCATTCATACTAGATTTGCTTGTTGATCATGTTACACTAAGGTCTTCTGCATAGAGATAAGGCCTTTCTTACAATCTAACATCAGAACACTTTCATATACCCCAGTAGTTTTTCTTTTTCTAAACACTTTTGTCATCACAGGGTACATATGTAGTGATGGAGATAAGGACAGGTACAAATTGATTGTGCTGTAATAACTTCTATTTATATATTGTTGTATTGTGTGAATTGTTTCTTCTTTTTTTTTTAATCCTGCAGATTGAAGTCCTCCATAAGGACAATGGACTTTCAGAGGATTTGCTGCCAGGCTGCAGAGTTGTCCTCAAATTGAGGAAGGTTGTCCTGGGGCTGATGTCCAAATGTCAGACAATTTCATCAAAAATGGTCAAACAAGTGACTGAAGTGATGGAGAAAGGCTCAGGGGCCATGAAACAGCCCAGTGTGCTTAACAGCCAGTGAGTATAGTGTAATTTCTTATTCTTGACACTAAAAACAGCATTAGATTATCACCTAAGGTATAAAAGTAACTATTCCTGAAGACAACTTAGAGATATTTAAAAAAAAAAAAGAAAAAGAAAAAAAAAAGCTTGCCTGAGAGAGTTCAGGTGTGTGGGCAGTCTGTTGGCAGTTAGTGGGCAGCTTCAGACTACCCATCAACCTGCAGAGTGTCTATTGTCAGATAGGTGCACTATCAAAAATATGTGATACAGCTGGTCTGTGGGTTACTCTTGTGCTCCAGCACAGTGGTCAACCAGCCAGCAATTGATTGACACACAGCATCATCCACATCAAGCACAGCGCAGAGGGTATTTTGGAGGACTGCACGGGAGCATGTTTGCAGTGGTTGGAAACCCCTCTCAGTAGGCAAATACCTCCACAAATTCCATCTTTGTAGCATAAATTAAGCATAAAGGTGGTCTGTTACGTTTGCATATTTTCAATAAATCACTGTGCTTGTTCCCGTTTTCTTAGCAGAATATAAAGTGATGGAGTGGTTAAAGATTTTTGTGCCGAATTTCTAACCAGAAAATTGAAAAACTTTAGTGAAAAAAAAGATTAGATACAAATTTTTATTCAGAGCACGATTTCTCAAAAAGTCTTTCTATAACTTTAAAATATTTTAATTTCCCCCTTTGTCTTTACAGTGGATAAAACAAGCAAATGTGTTACAAAAATAAGAGCGTGTAATGTGCTAAGCTGAAGAAAGAAATGTGAATGTTTTTTCCTGTGAAAGCTGAAAGGTGATCCTTCAACATAACACTCAAGTGTTTGAAACAAGTGCATGATTTGTAAACAGTGGTTCTACCAATGTAGCTGCCTGAGGTGACTTGTAACGTCAAGAATGAACTTGGTCCTCACTGATGTTATAACAGTTTTTATGTGTTTTTTTTTTTTCTCCATAAATTAGGCATTACAACTTGACGAGTGACTTGGTGTGTGTTTAAAAAAAATAAATAAATAATGACAGACCGAGTACTACTTCTCAGTTTATTCTTGTTGTCCTTCAGGTTCCAGCTGAAACCCTATCAGCTAATTGGGCTAAAGTGGCTGCTGCTTCTTCATGAGCACAAATTGAGTGGTATCCTCGCAGATGAAATGGTAAGCCAACAAGCCTGTGACCTGCAGGATTTGAAGATGTCAAATCCCACAGGTCCCAGGTACTTTTTTTTTCTTGGTACCAAGCCATCCTGGAGGTGAATAAACATGTAGAAAGTATAAATAAGGATACTGAATTAAAGCACAAAGTTAAATTTGTTTTTTTTAGCTCAGAAATGTCAAGAGAACTTTGATTTGTAGAGTTCAGTGAAGGTGCAGCGAGTCAACATTTTGTTGTTAGTACTTATGATGAATGGTACAAAACATAAATTTCTAAATATTGTCCGCCTGTTGTTTTATCTTTTGTGCCTGATGTCTGATTGTACCGCTCTGTCTCTTACTCTTTCAGGGTTTAGGGAAGACTATCCAGGCTATAGCATTTCTAGCTCAGTTGTACCAGAATGGTATTGAAGGGCCTCACCTCATCACTGTGCCTGCCTCTACACTGGGTAATGATCTCCATATATCAGATGCTTTGCCATTTCACTTTATACCATATAATCTTAGAATATGCACTTGAATAATAAGATAAAACAACAGTGTTACTTTCTAAAACTTTGTACACATATAGAGTCTTTTTTTAATTCAGACTTGAAATATTTAAGTGTATTTCTTTAATCTCAATCTTTTTGTCTAAAACAAAACTTAAAGAGATAATTATTTTTGGCTTTTTTTAAAAATTTTCTCTGTCTTGTAGATAATTGGGTTAGGGAGATGAAACTCTGGTGTCCGGACCTCAAAGTTCTCGTCTACTATGGTAAGGTTATAGTTCATCTTTTCTCTTTAAACTCAAAGTTTTTACTGCAGTGAAGTGTGTACAGAAAAGGCTCAGAGGGAGTCAAACTCAGTTTATGTCCATTCACAGATCAACAGTAACCTTCAGTAAACCCCACGATGAGCCATGTTGGGGACAAGTATTGCTAGAAATTGAAACAGAAACAAGAAAGTCAGATTCAGGAAAGTTCATGAAACACTAGGATTTGAGTTCTGGGGATGGATAGTCTTCACGTATAAATATGCATAATCTCTGTTGATTGTTGGAAGGTTAGTTCAAAGCCACATGTGTGGTATACTGCCTGCTGTGTGCACGTGCACCTTTTAAAAAAAAAAAAAATCCACATTTGTTTAATCCTTGAATGTTTGTATGTGCCCTTTTTTTTTTTTTTTAAGCTTCTCGGGTAATTTAGCAAAAATCAGTGAATATTTTCTCTGTGTGTGTGTTCCTATAATCTATATAGGATCTATAGAAGACCGTCGCTACCTCAGACACGACATCCTCAATGGAGATGTTGACTTCAATGTCATTGTGACCACGTAAGCAAACACAAAATTAGTCATCATTATAGCACCATACTCATCATGGAAGATTAAATCAATGCAGTGGAGTATGAGCTCCATGAGGAACTTGGAGCGACCTTTTGCTGATACCTTTGCTTTTGTTTGATTTGGTTTGTTTTACAGATATAACTTGGCCATAGGAAATGACAGTGACCGCAGCCTGTTTCGTAAGCTGCACCTAAAGTATGCTATGTTTGACGAAGGCCACATGCTGAAGAACATGAACACTTTGCGTTATCGGCACCTCATGGCTATTAATGTAAACTGAACTCTGTCTACTCATGTTTTTCTACAACACTGGTTTTTTTTCATGGCACCTAACAGGGTTCGGTCTCTGTGCCTCTTTCTGTGTAGGCGGAGCATCGCTTGCTGCTGACAGGAACTCCATTACAGAACAACCTCTTAGAGCTGATGTCTCTTCTGAACTTCATCATGCCATCTATGTTCTCCAGCTCCACTAGCCAGCTCTCAAAAATGTTTTCTGTGGTAGGTGTCAGTCAAGTCAAGTTTGTTTTGACAAGAGAAAGTATTTATTTTTCTTTAACTCTTATAGCACCAAATAACTGCAGGGTCATTACAAGAACATCCAACTCTTTTCTCCTTTTTATGATTAACTGTAATTCATATCTTCTCATATTAAAGCAGAATAGCTAAAACACCTCAAATCCTGCAAATGGTGCTTCATAAAATAACAAGCTTTACAAATACACTTAAGCCTTTGGTCTTAACTGGCTCTTCACCATCCCCCTGGTCTACATTTTAATTTCAGGAACAGACAATTTTTATGGTCTCAGAGATTAAAATGAAGCAAGAAATACAACCAAAAACTGTTTAGTTGTAGGGTATTCCAAAATTTTTACTCCCACCTGACTCAAATTGCTTTTTACGTTGTGTGTTAGAAATCCCATGAAGAGCAGAGTCGTTTTGAGAGGGATCGTATTTCTCAGGCAAAACTCATCATGAAACCTTTTATCCTCCGGAGGATCAAGAGCGAGGTAAGTTCATCTGGGAAAGTTACGTATTTGTACTGTGCAAATATTGTGAGTATTTCAATTATCTTTTGGATTTCCCTCTGAAAGCCTGCAGTACAACTTAAGGATCTGTTAAACCCTAGTAATGAAGTTCAATGACTGTTAAGTTAAAATTAAGCCAAAAATCATGCATTTTCCATTGTAAATAAGAACCTCTGTGGTATATTGCATATCTTACTTATACAGTTATTGGCCACAGACACACTCCCAGAAAAAAACAATGCATTTTCTTCTGATAGTCGTTTTAATGATAAAAAATTAATTTACACACATTATATAAATAACTAATGGTCTTTCTTTTTTTCCCCCCCAGGTCCTCCAACAGCTTCCAACAAAGGAAGAGAAGGTGGAGTTCTGCTCAATGAGTGAGAAACAGCAGGCTCTGTATCAGAACCTTCTTCAGAAACTCAGATCTTCCACCAATGGCGAAAGTAAGCATCAATTTAAATCTCAGGATAATATTCTACAGTAAAATAATCTGATGTTTAATCGATAATTTCTTACATGCATTTTCTCTTCAGAGCGTGAGTTGTGTAATGTGATGATGCAGCTGAGGAAGATGGCCAACCACCCTCTGCTTCATAGACAGTATTACACCACTGAAAAACTCAAAGCCATGAGCAAACTTATGCTCAAGGTAAAAAAATCTCCTTGATAGCACTTGTTTGTTTTCTTTGTAGTGTTTTGTTTTTCTTGTTAGCTAATCTGGCCAAACTCATGCCAAGCCTGCGAGGCATCTATCCACATTTCCCAAGAATCTTTAATCTTCCTACAGCATTGGCCCGATTTTTAGTGAAACCTGCACACAGTGATCACCTAATGGGTCTTTGCCGGATTGTGTTCAAGTTCAAGGTCACATTTGTGGTTTTAATTGGGTTTTAATTCACATTAGTTTGTGCAATAAAATCAAGTAATGACAGAAAACATCACTTTCTGTACGTGTAACCTGGGAAATTGAGATCGATTATAAACTACAACATCATTGGCATTCTGGTTTTTCATCCTGTTGTCCAGAAACTTCTCCAAGTTGTGATCCAAGGCTTAGTTTGCTGAGCTTGGTTCATAACACCAAACATTTGGATAGCTTTGCCATCATAATGTATTTGAATCTTGAGCCACTGTAACTAGTTGAATGTTGAAATGTCACCCCACAGTTCATGTGACATCCTCACACCAACGCAAGTTGGTGGTCATAAAGATGTTGCATTAGCACATTTTCTTTTCACTCTTCCCTCTGTAACATTTTGGGTTGTCTCTCTTTCCTCAGGAGCCGACACACTTTGATGCGGATCCTGCTCTGATACAAGAGGACATGGAGGTGATGTCAGATTTTGAGCTGCATTGTCTGTGCCAACAGTACTCATCCATCAGCTCCTACCAGCTTGAAAATGATCTCCTCCTCGACTCTGGAAAATTCCACCACCTTACAAAACTGCTGGCCTCACTTAAAGATAAGGTGGCTACAAATGTACCAAACCATTTGTCTGTTTTTCATTTTGGGGCACAGATTTAAGATTTTATAGCTTTTCATCATACATACCTTTCATCATACAGGGAGACCGAGTTGTATTATTCAGTCAGTTCACCATGATGCTAGACATTGTGGAAGTGCTGCTAAAACATCTTAAGCATCGTTACATCAGACTGGATGGATCCACGCCCATAGCCGACAGGTCAGTTTTGAATGAAGTCAAATCATTGTAGCTAAAAAGGCACCAAGCATTTGATGTTGCCAGTTCAAAATAGTGTAAAATGTACCCATGGTCCCATAAAATTCCTTATTGCACTTTATTCTTTCAGGTCCTACAGTGACACTGTTGTATCTGTGTGCATTTTAATTGCAAAATAATGTATTCAAAGTTCAGTGCTACTTATTATCCCTCTGTGTATGTGGCCAAAGGGATTGTGTATTAAAGTTAACTGAATTTGGTACTCAGGTGATATCACATCAAATCCAGGTTTTGACCGTAGCTCAAGATCCTTTAACCTACTTGTTATGTCGAAATTACAAACCAAGTTGAATGTAATTGTAAAGGTCAAGTGTGTACAGACTTGTCTGTACATACTTGACCTGTAAGTGTCTGTAAAGACACTTTGACTGGAATTTATATTATATAACAATAAAAGCCCCTTAAATCCAAGCACACATGCAAAAGCTTTTGGTTAAGTCTCAGTTCTTCCTTTTGTAGCATCAAGGAAAAAATGCCAAATTTGAGGGAAATGGAAGCAATATCTGTTCAATTCAGCGTTTACCCACCTGTAGCTGCTACACTGTTTTTTGCCCTTCAGGATCGTGTTGATTGATGAGTTCAACACAGACCCTGACATATTTGTGTTCCTGCTGTCAACCCGCGCTGGCGGCCTCGGCATAAACCTGACCTCAGCTAATGTTGTCATCCTACATGACATCGACTGCAACCCCTATAATGACAAACAGGCAGAGGACAGATGTCACCGCGTGGGCCAGACCAGGTTAGGTGGAATCTGTGTGCAGTCCCTGATATGTTTTACCCAATGGTGTCTTGTGACTGTGCCCTATGTAAGTAACTGGGCAGAAAACATTTCTGAACTATGCATGCAGATTGTAATGGGAGGTTAAATACTGTGGCTGTTAATCGCAATTACAGGACATCCTGGGGTGAACTGTTTCTCTTACGGACAGTTCTTAACATATTGTGTGTAGTGATGGATCTCCCTTTTTCTTTGTGTCAGAACTGTACAGGTGATTAAGCTGATCAGTAAGGACAGCATAGAGGACTGCATCCTGCAACTGGGCCACAAGAAACTAAAGCTGGAGCAAGACATGACCTCAGCTGCAGAGAGTAAGGAAATATTTACGCATACGTACTGTACCCATCTCGACTGCATGCAGACCTTTTCTCTAATTAGAAAAATGCATTTGCTTTCATTTTCAAAATTAACATTTTATATATCAAATGCATTTCTTTGGGAAGTTCTAGCCTTTCAAGGCCCAAAGTATAGCAAAGTGTGCCCAAAGTGAGCTTGTGCTCTTTCTAGCATAGTCAGCTACTTTAAATTACCTTTCTATTAAGAAACTCTTGGAAAACCTATACAAATCTAAGAGTTCATCAGTACCAAAAAGGTCAGGCAGATTATTGCAGTGTTTGCCAGCGAGATAGTCCAAGTGTTGACAGTTCTTTAGTAAAACTTTCCTCCCTGACACTCTGCACAACCCCAGCCCCTCTCACACAAGCAGGCACACTCTTGAGTTCTCCTGCAGAACGTAGAGAGACCCATGCCTTTTCTACAGTAATCTTACTGTAGTAAACTTACTGTTACAGTTGCACATGTTTGATGAGAGCACTTCTTATCTATTTAATAAGTTGTACATGGCTAAACTATAGTATTGTTTGGCCTGTTTGTACTGTTGGGGATGAAATTAAAATGATGGGATGATTTCATAAGGCATTGTAGGTGCATAAGGGAAAAAACAGGTAATGCTGGATATCTATACTGACATGGACTGGGTAATGTGTCACAAAAGAGAGGATGCAACAACATTTGGTGGAAATGAAAATTGTCAGCATACAGAGAGCTGAATTCAAAAACATTCCAAAACTCAAAAGAAAGAAAAATGATGTGGCGGGCTAGTCCGTTTTGCAGAAATTTCATTGTATCAACTCAAAATGGTGCCTAGTAGTTTGTATGCCACACCCCCGCTCCTAAATGAGACGACGAATGGTGTCCTGGGGGCTCTCCTCCCAGATCTGGACCAGGGCGTCACTGAGCTCCTGGACAGTCTGAGGTGCAACCTAGTGGCATCAGATTGAACTTAAATATAATGTCCCAGAGGTGGTCTATTGGATTTGATGATGTTACAGGCAGCATAAAATTCTCCACAGCTTCTCCAGACCCTTTCAAGTCTGTCATATGTGCAGATACTAGCCCTGCTGATTAAGGACCTTCTCCGGCCCTGTCCAGCTTTCCTAGAGTAACCGCTTGGAATCCTGAAATCACCTCCGTTTTCTTGCGACTGTGCTGGGAAACACAGCAAACCTTCTGGCAATAGCATGCATTGATGTGCCATGCTGGAGGACTTGCACTACCCCTGTAACCTCTGTAGGGTCCAGGTATCACCTCATGCCTCCAAAAGGTGACGCTGACCCTAGCCAGTTGCAAAACTAGTGAATAAACAGTCAGAAAAGATGAGGAGGGAAAAAATGTCAGTGGCTCCCATCTTTGTAAAACCATTCCTGTTTTGGGGGGTTGTCTCTTTGTTGCCCCTCTAGTGCACCTTAATTTCATTAACAACCAAAACAGCTAAAAGTGATTAACAGCCCCCTTTGCTACTTAACTGACCAGATCAGTATCCCAGAAGTTTAATTAACTATATTCTGATTAGAAAGTGTTCCTTTTTTTTTTTTTTGAGCAGTGTATATCAAGCATATTTTTTATTTTACCATTTAAAATATTTGAGAACCAGTTCTCATTTACAAACATGACCTGGCCGACTTGAAGTTTTCTAGTTAGAAATTAGATTATTGGCATGAAGTAAAAAGGGTAAAATGCTTTTATAATGTGTTATAGATGCATACATTTAATAAACAAGTAATTTTTGCTGGTGATTGCGAGGCAGCATGATAATGACATATCATCTCATATATGTATAAGAACCTTCAGGGGCCTGCTTGTGTAAGTACTGAGTTTGGTTGCTCAATTCTAAATGATCTAGAAGGAATTGGTGGCCAAAGAAACAAACAAAGATTTCTTGTACTATAGCAAAAAACCCATTCAGTAAATTCCAAAGTTCCAATGTTCTCCCGGTTAGATGGTTTACATCATTACCAAATTTTGGGGATTTGGATATTTGTTTCAATGGGCAATACTCCTTGATGTTCTGATGTCTCTGCCTCTGTATCTTTTTGAGTGAGGACCCATAAAGTGTGTCCACACTATGTTGCTTTTCTGTTCCTGAGTGATAGTGTTACACGGCACTTACTTTAACCTTTGGATTTTATCATTTTTCTGGAGGCTTTTGGAGGGTGAGACAAGTTGTGTAAGTGGTTAGGAGAATGGATGGATAGATGCAAAAATAATAATTGTAATAACAATTTTTTCTCTAGGTGGTGAGGGGACCATACCTGAAGACATGGCATCTTTGATAAAAGCCTCACTGGGAATGTGATGCACAAACATGTGACACTTGAAACTGTACAAATACATTTTTATGGAGCCTAGTGGGATTTTGGGAAGACTTTAAGTATTCTGACTGAACAAACACCGTTTTGTCCATACTTGAGAACTGCTGTAAACCATATACTGCCATCCAAAAATTGAAATCTGAGAAGTCAGATTTACAGTGTGGCATGGCAGCTGTGCCTAAAACACAGTTTTTACATACGCACCATTTTTGCTCTCACTTTGACTACAAGACCAGTATAAACAACAATTGAGCCTTCTAAATATTATGCACTCCATATTTTGTAAGCATTCCAAGCAGTCAAAACATGAAAGTGTGGTTTTTCAAACTTCAGTAATAAAGGGTGCTTAGAGTACACGTCAGACTTTTTTGATGGAATCAAAGTGTCATTTAAGTTTAAGCGCATGCAGTGTTGCACTGCTCACATTCAGATAAAAGTGATACACACATAAAGAAAATGCTTACTTGCCTATTGGAATTTTGGAATATTCCTAAATCTAATACCAGAAAAAGGTTCAGGCATGGAGAATGATGGATATATTTTTTACCTGTCATTCCATACAATGTTACATGGTTGTGTGTTTTAAAAAAAAATGCAGTTTAAATTACAAGTATACTGAAAATGTTGCTATTCACCTTTAATTCCTCTACCATTTTTATTTGAAAGTTTGTATTTGGATTCTCTGTCAGTGTTAAGTGTACTGTCTTAGGTTTCATCCCGTTGTCATATTCTAAGTAAATATTTAGCAAAGGCAGAATGCATCCAGCATACAAATATTTCAGACTTTTCTGGTATGTAAGCAAGGAAAACAAAACTATGAAAAACATAAAGGACTATGGTGCTTGAATTTGTTTCATACCTGTTTCTACTCCTTTAAATATCGAGGGTCCAGAAAGAAGACTTTGGGATTTAAGGAAGCAGCTGCTGCATTCATGTACTGTTCAAGTAGCTAATGTGTTGTTCTAGTAGAAGTGTTACTGTAAAAGCTTTTACTAAAGTCATTTGTATGTTTTTTAGGTTCCTGTTAAAACTGAATAATAAATATTGGAATAATTATTTGTGTGGTGCTTACAGAAATTCACCAGGAGAGGGAGCCAATGAGATTTTATTTATTTTGACTCTTTTTATTTTATCATGTATTCATTATTTTTATCATGTATTAATTCCTTTGGGAGCCTCCCAAAGACCAGAATTGGTTGTGTCCCAAATTTAAATGTTTAATCTTCATATATACAAAAGCTGCAGACATTTACTTGACATTACAACATTTGGAGACATGTATATAGAAGACGTGCTATAGCTTCTTAAATTATGTCAAATCAGTTACATTTTAATTATGAGATGTAATCCAATATATGTCTTGTAATCGCTGAAAAATGTTTCTAGCTAAAATCACAGATATTTAAGTAAACTATCAAAACATATTAACAAAATCTAATGTCCAATGGTGCACTTTATTATAATGTATTCATGTAAGATTGAAGAATGAGGAAAAACAAGTTCCTCTCTGGGAAAAATGTCCTCAAATGCCCCCTCAAATTGGAACAGCTCTGAAAGTCGGCCATTTTGCCAAGTTGTGCCGTCATATATGGAAATCAAAAGTAGGACTTCATGCCTTGGAAAATAAATCCATAAAATGGTTAGAGTACTTTGCAAAAGTTTGAACTGCCACTCATTTCTTTATACTTTGTTTCCAAGGAGCCAGACTTTATAGCAATTTTTTAAGTGGTCTTGAGCAATAGTTTTCCAGGTTCCTGAAGGTCTTTTCATACAGTGTCTAACCAGACACTTACTCTGGATGGCATTACCTTGGCTTCCAGTAACATTGAGGAATGTTGGAGTCATTTTTGACCAGGATATGTCCTTCATTGCACATATTAAACAAATATATAGGACTTGGGGGGGGGGTGTTTTTTCCATTTGCACAATATCCCTAAAATTAGAAATGTCCTTTCTGTGATGGCAAAAAGCTAATTCATGTGCTTATTACTTCTAGGTTAGACTATTGTAATTCATTGTTATCAGGTCCAAAAAACTCCTTCAGCTGATACAGAATGCTGCAGTGAGAGTACTGACAGGGACTAGAAAGAGAGAGCATATTTCTCCCATTTTGGCATCTCTTCATTGGCTTCCTGTTAAACCTGAAATTGAATTTAAAATCCTTTTCATATACAAGGTCTTGAATAATCAGGCCCCACCTTATCTTAAAGACCTCATAGTACCATATCACCCAATAGAGACTTTCACAGACTGCTGGCTTACTTGTGGTTCCTGGGGTATTTAAAAGTAAAATGGGAGGCAGAGCTTTCAGGCCCCTCTTCTGCGGAACCAGCTCCCAGTTCGGATTTGGGAGACAGACACCCTCTTTATTTTTAAGATTAAGTTTAAAACTTTCCTTTTTGATCAAGTTTTTAGTTTGGGCTGGATTAGGTGACTCTGAACCAACTCTTAGTTATGCTGCAATAGGCCTAGGCTGCTGGGGGGTTCCCATGATGCACTGATTGTTTCTTTTTCATTCACTTATTTTTACTCTGTTTATACACCACTCTGCATTTAATCATTAGTTATTATTATATTAACCTCTGGCTCTCTTCCACAGCATGTCTTTTGTCATGCACAAGACAAGAACTGGAGTGAAAATTGATGGCAACAGTTCTTAAATGGTCAATCTAGGTAGGTCAAGAGAGGTAAAGCCATCGATAAAACAGTGTGGAGGCTGGTCCTGGATTGGGGCTGCCAATGATGTTGGGATCTTGTCAAAATTGATGGAATTACAAACATGGAAAAGTACCATCAGGTGTTTACCTACCATGTATTACTACCTGGCAAGGATCTGATTGGCAGCAATTTCATTTTTCCTCACAATGATCCCAGACACAGTAATGCAGTAAAAGCATACCTGAATAGAAAAGCAAACAGTGGAGCCGGGACCTCAACATTATTGAAGCAGTGTAGGATCATCTTGAAGGAGAATATAACAAAAGGCATGCAACATCTAAAGAAGAACTTTGAATGTCCTTCAAGAAGCCTGGAGAACTCTTCCTGAAGACTAAAAGAAATAAGTTGACAAGCTGTGCTAAAAAATAAAGGTGGTCATATCACATATTGACTTTCAAGCTTTGTTCAGTTGTGCAAACCCTTCTTTTGTCATAAATCCTGTACATCCATGGATGTTTGCATGTTTTAATAAATTGCTCCACCTATCTCCTGTTTTTGGTGCAAACAAAGAAAAATAATTGAGGAGTGGCTCAAGACTTTTGTACTGTACTATATACCCAGAACTAAACTACTCAGCATTGGGGGAGTATCGTCCACACCTGTACCCTGTCAAGTGAGCATCACATTTGATTGTATAGGTAAAATAGAGAACTCCCTTGCGCAGCTGACAGCTTAAAGAATGAGTTCCTCGCTCAGGAAGCAGAACACACTTTCCTGCAATATCATTGTAAAGCACATCCCTATCCCAGACTTCAAACCTCAACTCCTGACCCAGTTCCACTGAGCCAAAGTCATACGTGGCATTCCATACTGGGTCATTGTCATCCATCACAGTTTCAGTCTCTTCATATATGCCGTTGTAGAAGATCTTTACATAGGCATCTGTTTTTGTGAAGGTGTCAGCCTTCAGGCCTGCAGCTCTGTGAATCTCTAGTCGGAGAGTTCCTCTACCAGTCCTTAAAGGGCAACAGTTAAGGTCCAGGTTGGGAGTTGGGGAGCAGTTCTTGAAACCAAGTTGGTCCTCCTTCAGCTGGTTCTCTTTAATGTACTCTGAGACAGCGATTCTCAGATTATCACTGATTTGTGAATCTTCCACCAAGTGATGCAGAGGGAAGATGGCGTAAGAAACCACATCGGGGTTGTCATGAAGGCTGTTCATCCAGCTGTGGTACGCTTCAGATGGGTCCTGTTGGTAGAGGATGTCAGGGAAGTACCTCTCCCCTCCAGTAACCTCAATCTTATGGGTCATGAAGCCTTGGTAAAAGCCCATGCTCATGTTGCCCTTAAGGAGGCTGTCACACCTGTTGGAGAAAGATGCATTGGCAGGGAGGAAGCCCAGAGCCATACGGAGTTCAACGTTCAGGCATGTTTTGATCTCAGACTCTGAAAAGCCCTTCAGGGTGGCCAGGCAGGTCCTGAAGGCAGTGATCCGCCTCACCTTACCACCAAGCTGGACCTAACACAAATAAAGGAAACGTTAACAAAATCCCTCATAACTCCTATGTTAGCATCTTTAGCATCGTCTCGGTATTATTTTGCACCGGAAATACTTTCCACGACCTAGGCACTCCAGTATTAAACCTCTGTGTATCCAACAAGTTTCACTGACCTGGTGTATATAGTGTGTTCCATAAGTGTCTATCAGACGTCTGTAGAGGGCTCTGCTCTGACTTGTGTTTAAACTCTGTGGGAGTCTCTTCAGATGCTTTGTGAACTCTGCACTCAGCTGTGGATGATCAGCCAGCCTGTAGCTGCAAAAACAAAAGGCATGTGGAGTTCAAGCATAACACAGTGACAGTTCACTGAGATCTCGGTCATTGAACTTTTTTTTTTTCCTGTTATCAGCTTGTAAATTAATTTCTAAACTTTTAAATCTTTATTAGTTCCAAACTTAAAAATTCTCTCATGCTGTAATTGAGGGTATCCTTTTAATTGTAACAAATATAATGCTGCGACCCACATGTGTCAAAACTGCCTCCTCCACTCCTTTGCAATTAATTTTCCACCACTGTGAAAATCAACACTCTGCCTCTGTTTAACTGAGCCCATGCTGCTTTACCTGTAGTAGGTGCAACTGATTTCATGAATGGCAAAAGTGGCTTTGTCCACACTGTGCTGCGAACGTGCAAACTTTGCCAAATCTGAGTGGCTTCCTCCCAGCACTGCCTTTCCAATATTATCAAGGCTCAAACCCAAATCCCAGTTGTTGTTAACCAGCGAGTTGGAGCTGCGCAGCAGGGAATCCACAGAGTGGTGAAGTGCACTGGAAAGCTGCTTACTGCAGCGGCTGAAGGGTCGCCAGTCAAGCACTGAAGCTGGAAGTCTCTGAATCTGTGGAGCAGATGAAAGGCAGGAAGTGGAGCGGGATGCAGGTGGTGGATGAAAATATAGGAAATTGAGGGGGAGGAAAAATGCAGGGGAGAAGATGCAAAGTACAGAAAACAATTGGATTGGAATTGAAGGAATGAACTTGGGGCTGATAAAGAGTAAGTTTAAGCAGCAGGTTCAGTGTTTTCACCTCTCCTTGTTGGAATCGGTTTGGACACAGTGTGCAGGTGTTGTTATCAGCCAGGTGGGCTTTGACATTGATGACATATGCTCCTGTTCGACGCATTCGCACCACATCAAAGCCTTCTCCGGCCAGATTGTGGCCTGGGACAAAAGGAGCTTTCTTACATTCTGACCCAGTGCCACTCTGACAGCCCTGGACTCTGAGATCTTCCAGTATAACTGGCAAAGCCAACATAAACAGGAAAAAATGTCTCTGCTGGTATCCTCCTTTGTGCATGGTTACCTAAAGGTAACGCAATACAGTGAGGGGGGAAAGTAGTAGAAAGTAGATTATAATGGCTACTTTGTATAAACATATTTTTGTATCTGATTTATTTGCCTTTCAAATGAACAAAATGTGAATTATAAGTTATATTTGATTAACTGCAAATGCAAATAAGCTTCTAATCCTCTTAAATATATATAAACTGTAATCGGGCCACAGATGATGTGTTAAAGCTGAAAACATGCACAAGTGGTATATATTCTTACCTTGTAGTAGCTTTCTTTTTCCTCTATGTTCTGTCTTTGTCCAGTATTCCCCCCCCCTCAACTAAAAAAAATCTCTCCTGATTTTTAACTCCTCTTCTTTCCCCACGTCATTGATTGCACAGCTCACTGTAAACAATGGAACCCCTAGCTGAAGTCTTGATCCTGCTGATAATAAAATCACGGTTGGACGAGCCTTGGCGTTGCTGAGAGTCTGTGCTGGAAGCCTGCTGCGTGCACTTTGGTCGATCATCTGCCTTTTGAAAAGACCGTGGAGGGAGTTTGCTGGCTATGCCGCTCTCTCCCTCTTCCTTTCTGTCTCTCCCTCTCTACCCTAAGGCATTACTAATTTCCTGAGCATGAGTAGGTTTGTTTTTATGCTCAAGACCCAGTTCTGTAAATCCCTCACAGCCCTGTATGTGTGTGCACGTGCATGCGCATTTGTGGGGGAGGGAAATTTTATGCAGTCGCGAGAGAAAAGAAGAGCACTGGTCTGAGTAGTCTTTACAGGAAATCGGTGTGTGTTTGTGAGTGTACAGTACACGGGTGTATGTCTGTTGGAGTGAGTCTGTGTTTTTGTCTATATAATGTCTGAGCTGGTCTGTCTGTGTACTGATAACCTCACCAAAACCATGAGGTCAGCTTTGCCACTGTCTTTTTATGGATGTGGGTGGCATGCCTGTGGTTTTTATCCCTGAGGACAAAGAGGATGGCGGCGGCGGGGGGGGGTGGTATGTCTTTCTGCACACTGTGCAAAATGTTTTAATCAGTTTAAGACATAGAGAGATTTTGATTTCAACTTAATTCATGTTTAACAAAAGAATATTTTGTGTGGTGCCATGTTGACAGATTTATGCATGCTTTCCTAGTGTAAGTTCCCTTCAGGTTTGGAATTTGTAAATTTTGTATTGTTTTGTAATTTTACACTATAATGCAGGTAAAATACAAAGTTGCAGTTAAATATGTTCAGATCAGTCAAAGATTTAGCACAAATTCATTTCTTGTAGCATTAAAAAAAACAGAAATCACCTACACTGATCTAGATAGATCTGTTGCAAGGGCTGGTGCTTTGCATGGGGTCATGGATGAGCAAGGCAAAGTATAAACCGAGTGAAATGTTTTATTTAAAGACAATATACATGCAAGATCTGACCTTGACCTCAAAAGGGTTGGAGTGGAAGTTGTGAACCTTGTTTGTCTTCAAAGGGTGTTTGACAACTATTATTTCACTGATATATTTTCTCTACATGGCCAGAAAAATATCATGCAGGAATATAATAATAAGACATATACTTTAGACTTGTACATTGTGAAATAAAAACAAAGTGTTCATCAGTTGTGTTATACATGGTTTATTGCAAGTAGTTTCGAAGTCATACAATGTTCTTTGTGCAAAATTAGGACTTACATGTAGCATTGTGGTATTATGCACCTTGACCTCAAGGGGGTAGTATTGGATCACTGTTTACATTAAAATTCACTTCTGCTTTCTGTTTTGATAGGAGCCATTTGGTCATTTAAAATGTAGAGTGTTGCAAATCCATTTGCTCCAATCTATAGTACAACAGTATAAAATTCATGAGAACAGAATACAGAGTATGTATACTAAAATCTAAAATAACTGATTCAAAATAGAAGTTCAGCACATTATTTTTTCAGTGCTGGAAGAAGCCTGACTGACTATACAATTAAAAAAGAAGTTAAAAGCTGAATTTGTCACACTAGTTTAATCTCTGCATCGGAGTGCCTAAACTTCAAAGCTAGATTCTTTTCTCAGGCCTCATCTTGCAGGGTCTCCCTCTCAGCCTCTTCACGTATTTCCTCATAACCTCTAGATCTAAATCCAGATATCCGTCTCCTCCTCCTCTTCACCAGGAACACTGCCAGCTACGACCACCACCAGCATCATACCCATCACCCCAAAAGCTATTCCTGCCTTTTCTCCACTAGACATCTGATTGAGTTCAGGGTTAAGGCTTTGAACAATTTCCTTGATTTCCTCTGGTTTGGCAAGTTTCCACATCTTGGTCTGGCCCACTCTGATCCAGGTGTTTTCTCCTTCAGTCATCACCATTACCGTGTTTGTGGCCTGCATGCTGATAAGTGGAGGATTTGTAAATGGAGGCAGAGTGGATTGGTTTTAGCTCTCCACCTGTGAACAGTCCAGACTGCACGCAGTAAAGGATTTCACAGCCATCGCTGACTGCAGCAAGGTGCTGACTGAAACTTGGGAGGGCACCTGCGTTGATTCATTGCCAGTGGGTTGCTTGACTGACAGCTGAAGAGGCCTCCGAATGGTACTGAGAATCTGGTACCTGTCTCGTAGTCATTACTCACACAGATCACCTCACCATCTGAGAGAAATTTCAGTGGAATGAAGTTTGGAGGACAGCTTTTGCTTTTTGTAAGGGGGTTCAGGAGAGAGTGGCTGTATAGGCCTCCAAACAGATACCCTGAGTTTTCTGGGGCCTCTCCATTTGCAGAGCACCAGTAGGTGTTGATGCGAGCAGCGCGAATATAGGTGTTACATCCTGACACCGTCTGTTGTAACAAGTTGACAACCGACAGAAATCCAACAGGAATGACCTTTCCGTCGTGACACTCGTACTTGGGGTAACTCTGCTGTCTCACTTCTGACCTCAGTAAAGTTGGTGAGTAAGGTGGACGGCAGGAGAAGTCACCTGTATCTGGGTTTTTCTGGGCCAGGGCATCACAAAGTGGATCTGCATCTGAGTTGAGTTTAACACACTCTTGGTAGACACCACCAAAACTAAGGTTTGTAGCAGGACCCTCACAGGAATTATCATCAACATTAGCCTGGAAGTTGAAGTTCTTGGAGTTGATGTCGACACACCCAGGGCGGGTGTTGATGTTGTAGTAGCGCTCTATGGCCTGACTGACTGTAAGAGCAGCTTTTCCAATCGTAGGGTGTGGCAGATCAGGGACAGTGTTGGGATTTATAAAATGAGTGTAAGGGAAACCCTGAACGATCGATGGAAACAAGGTTGTTTCTGGTGCTTTCCTGCCACTTCTGCAGAGTGATGCCAGGATAAAACGGTGTGCCTCCATGGCTTTGAATGAGAGAGTATGTAATGTTGGACTGATACGCTTGAAGTGATGAGCTCTGTTGGGCACTTTCACTGCTAATATCAAACTTCAGTTTATCAAAGAAGTTTAAGCCAGCCTGTGCTTTGACAGAGAAACTTTGTGACTCACTGTCTGACACATATGAGGAACGGAGATAGTCCTCCTGCACCAAAGCGGCCCCAGCATCGACACTAGTGATGACGTGAGTTCCATAGTCCAGCACCATCTTCTCTGAGAGATAGTCTGCATTCCGTGTCTGGTTGTTCTCGATGGCATCAGCGATGTCTCTGACTTGCTGAGCAAATCGTGTGTCCAACGTGAAGTCCGGATAAGCCTTAACTGTGTAGATGAAGTTACGAACCTTTTGAAAGAGAGAATCATAATATCACTAAATGTTTCACACAGCTGTATTTCTAGCATTT
>JAMQGT020011520.1:0-51058 GCA_024447675.2 Pterophyllum scalare | reverse complement strand
TGTGTTATGTAACCCTACTTCGTTCAGTTACGTACATTGTTAAAAAAATAATGAATTACAATAGTCCAGCCTAGAACTAATAAAATGCGTCAACTGTTTTTTCAGCATCAGTCTGAGACAGGGATCTTTCTAATTTAGATATTGATATTGTGCAAATGCAGAGAAAACAGTCCTCTCCTATTTGTCTAATATGCACATTTAAAGACACATACCGAGTCAAAAAAGTATCAGAAATTCCGCATATCGTCACTGGAATCCAAGGTAATGCCATACAGAGTACGTATCCAGTTAGACACAATGTTACTAAGATTTGTAGGAGCTGTTTACAATAACCTCAGTTTTATCTTAATTTAGAAGTAGGAAACTGGATATTAGCCAGGCCTTTTTATCTTTTAGGCTACGTTCACACTGTAGACCTTAATGCTCAATTCCAATTTTTTGTGAAATCCGATTTTCTCTGTGTGATTGTTCACAAATACATGTGACTTGTATGTGATTTGTGTGTGAACTGCAAACAACCTAAAAGTGTAGTGCATGCGCAGTCAGAGGATGCAATAACGTAACACGTGCTCAGTGTTTGTGAAGTAAACATGGATCAGGACCCAGAATAGTGACTTTTGTTGATTGTCAGTGACGTACAGGCCAGATGAATGCGACCTGGCCATACAGACAGAGGTCACATTTGAAAAGATCAGATATATATTGGATTTAGGATCACATATCCAAGTGGCCTGGGTCGCATTTGTAAAAATCAGATCTGTGTTGTTCAGACTGTCATTAAAAGATCAGATACAGGTCACAAAAGGGCAAAAAAATCAGATTGTGAACATAGCCTAAGACATTCCTGCAGTCTACCTAATTGAGGTGTGTCATCTGACGTCATAGATGGATAAGACTGGTTGTCATCTACATAGCAATGAAAATGTATCCTGTGGATTCAAATAATACTGCCTAAGGCAAGCATGTATAATTTAAATAGAATTGGTCCCAGCACAGAATTCTGTGGAACTCCAAAAGTAGCGTTAGCATGTGAAGAAGACTCCTCATTTACATGAACAATCTGAAGTCTGCAGTAGATTAAATCATATCTATCTAATAGATAGATATGATTTAATCTACTGCAGCACATTACATTTAATACCTACAGCATGTAATAATCTTTGTAATAAAATATTATGGTCAACTGTGTCGAACACTGCACTGAGGTCTAGCAGGATAAGCAGAGTCCATTGTCAGAGGCCATAAGAAGATTTTGTTAACTTCACTAGTGCTGTGTCTGTATTGTAATGAATTCTGAATCCTGACTGAAAGTCTTCAAATAAACCATTCCTCTGCAGATGATCAGTTAGCTGTTTTACAACTACTTTTTCAAGAATTTTTGAGATAGAACGGAGGCTGGAGATTGGCCTATAATTACCTATGACAGCTGGGTCAAGGTATGACTTTTTAAGTAATGGTTTAATTACTGCCACCTTTAAGGCCTGTGGTATGTAGCCCATTAATTAGGTACTGGCAGCCAAATTTTCAAAATGATTGTAAACTCAAGGTTGGGGTTATTGTATGTTACCAGGTCAATATCTCGTTTTGAGATATGGCACCAGGGGAACTCCTTCTGATTTCAACCTATGCAAATCATAGAAAATAAAGATCAACTATATTTAAACAGATTTGCCATTTTCTCATCATTTCTACCCAACAGATGACATTTTTACAAGCTCAGGTTCAATTTTAATTTACAGAAGTTTAAAAATCTTTTTTTTTTTTTTTGTCAGTGTCAAAAGGTCCAGGTGGTATTTTTGTGACCTCCTTCTTTTAAACGCGTCATTTTTTGGAGATGACAACAGCAAAATTATATCGTTTCCACTGGAAATGTTGTGTAAAGGGGTCTGAAACACCAGGGCAGGGTTACTGCACACACCCACACACACACTCACAAGCAGACAGCAAAGAGGAGAAGCGAAAGAAAGGAAACACAAACCCAGTCACAGAAGACTGGCAGTCCATGTCCCCCTTAGCTAACAACTGGATTTTACTTTATGTATCAAATACTTGGATGAAGATCTGAAGCTTAGAGCCCATGGACCTCAACAAATGCTGAATGTCCTTCCTTGAGATGCTCTGTCAGGCCTTTGTTGCAGCTGCCTTTAGTTGGTGTTTGTTTGTTGTTCTTTCTGCCTTCAGTAACTGATAAGCTGGCACTATTCGGTTGAGACTATGTGACTGATTTGGTCATTGAAAAATATCCTATCTATTTGCCTCAAGAAATTCCTGAATGCTTTAGGTCATTATGCATTTACAATGTGAAGTACCATCCATTCAGTTTTGCAGCATTTTGTTGAATATGTACAACTCAATACGTAGCATGGTGGTGCTGTGGCTAGCACTGCTGCCTCACAGCAAGAAGGTCTTGGGTTTGCATCTACCATTTGGGTGGGATCTTTCTGTGTGGAGTCTGCATGTTCTCCCCATGTTTGTATGGGCTTTCTTCTGATACTCCGGTTTCCTCCCACAGTCCAAAGACATGCAGTTAGCAGGTGATTCTAAATTGGCCACAGTTTTGAATGTGAGTGTGAATGGTTATCTGTCTTTCTGTGATGGCCCTGTGACAGGCTGGCGACCTGTCAAAGGTGTACCCTGCCTCTTGCCCTATGTCAGCTGGGATGAGCTCCATCCCCTCCACGACCCTGAAAAAGATAAATAGAAGAAAATGGATGGCTGGTATAACCCAATAATACCCGTTTCAGTCAGCAGCCATACATGTCCATGCCATAACATTATGTTTGACAGCTGTTTCTTCCCTTCTCCATACTTATTTTTAATCTTGGATTCAACTTTTCAGAGATTGTCTTTTCCAGAAATGGTCAGACTCTTTCAGATGTTTTCTGGCAAAGTCTAATCTGGTCTTTCCATTCTTGAGTGTAACCAGTGTTTTGCAGTGTGTTTTAAACCCTCCTTATTTGGATCAAAGCTGCCAAAAATCTCATACATATTGAAACTCATGTTGAGAATTCCAGTGAACAGCTACCAAATGCAAGTTGAACAGTTTTATGTGCTTATCATTGAATAATGAGGGGTCATGTTTCACCTGGCCACCCTGGCTTATTATTCACTTGTTCAAATACATTTGGGTTATTATTATTATTATTATGATGATGATTATCATTAATACTATTACCACCATGTTAGTGACATGTAATGCTGAAGTCTGGCTCACTTTGGTCTGGTCTGCATTACCAGCACCCATAAATACCAGGATTTCTTCCTACTCATAACCACATTGTTCCACTGGTTTTGTATAGACTCACTCTTGCAATTCTTTGTGTTTTGGATTCCTCTGTGCAGACTCTCACTCTTGTATCAGTGCTCTAAGGAAACAATTGGAAAAGCTGGAAGGACTTAACCTGCCTGCCCTCTCACTCAGTCTCTGGAGCCCTTGAACATCCCATTGCATTATATTGTGACTCTGCAAATACACCATGTAAACTTTTATTCCTGTCTAGCATCATGGGTTTAAGTCCAGTGTTCTGCTGAAATTATAACAAACTGTTCCTAAAAGGGTGTGAAACAGTTGGTGGTTATAATTGGACACTAAGCTTCTGTGGGGCTGTTGGGTTGTGTTTTACTTTGTTATTTTATGAATTGGAACTGCAGTGGTTTACACAGGCTATAAAAGCTATATATACTGTAAAGACCTACAACATTATCAATTCCCTTATTTGCAAGCATTGGCAACTGGACAGAAGAACAACTTACATTTACCCAAGAGGCGTGAACCATGCCTCTTGGGTAGGCATGAATCCACCTGTTATCCCCTGTAATACTGGGGTTTGTAGAGTTAACCCCTGTAATAGTGGGGTTTGTGGAGGAGGATATGTTTGAGTCAGGTGAACTGTTGGTTCATCTGACCAACAAGTTGAAGTGAGACACTGCCCCTATGTCTTTGATTTTCCCTTGTTGGGCAAGGTGTGCAGACTGAATGGTGCAATCAGGTGGACAGACAGATGTTCATATGATGAGATCAACACTATTTTATGCAATATTAAGGTGTAGTTTAACCCCCAGTTATCTTGGGTTTAAGTCTTTCTTTTTTCAAGCACATCCAAACAGTTTACAAGATAACAGATTACTACGTGAGGGAATCCTAACATCCATTAACTTGTCTGCAGGATCAAATAAATAAATTTAAAAAAAAACATTCCACGTTACGGTCTCCACTTACATTTGGGCTTCACTTTTCCTCACTTCTATTATAGAGTAATCCACTCAGTGAGATAATGCGCTCAAACCGAAAAATTTCCAGAGCACTTTGCCAGCAGAATTTCTAAAACAAATCAAGGAAGGTTTCCCAAAAATATATCCTCTCTTCCTGTTATTTTTGGTCCATTACATACATCAGTATATTTTCCTTGTGGACATGGTGACAGATATTAGGATTCCTGATCATGCTTCAGTAAGAAAGTTGGTTAAAAACTAAGATTATGAAACTAATGTTATGAAACTAAGGTTTTAGTGTCCTTATTTTCCCATCTTATAATAAGGTTAAATCGATTTGCAGATGCAAAAGTACTTGTCATAAATAATTAATCACTGTGAGTGATGTTTATAATTCATGTTATGTGCTGCTTAATATGTGCCCTTTTTGCATCATTTAGGAAAAAGACTACATACAACACATACCATATATAGAGAGAAAACCTAAAGCTAAAGTCAGTTTTCAGTGTTCCTAATAAAATTTGTATTGTGCGGACTTCTGTCAGTGAGAATATAAGCCTGATACTGGTCAGCTGTCAAGTAATACTGGCATTAGTGGGAAAATAGACTGAACTACAAAATAAGTGGACACTATGATCCCACAATGAGCTCATTCTCATGCTCTAACCTTTTGCTCTCCCTGTTTCTCCTTTCTTCCTTTTCCCTTCTCCTGTTTCCTCTTTGTTCATTGCATCCACTTTCTTCCTTTCACTTTATCTTCTCCACACTTCCCCTCAGCTCCTACTTGACAACTTTGGACCCCTGTATTGCCTTCCTATCATCTACCATTTACTCTCTTTCTGCCTCCTGTATTGCTCTTCTTCACCTTGGCCTAACCAACCAGTGTCTACCCCTCAGTTATTGGATAATTTTGCTTTCTCCAAGGCATCTCTGTGCTAATTAAATGTGGTGTACACTGTCAGGAGAATGTCACAATTGATTTTTCTTTCGACAAGGAAGCTATAAGCCATTTAATTTTGAGAAACCCACCACCCCCATCTTGCCCCTCCCAACCAGATGCACACACATTTACTGACACAGATATACCAACCCACTTCTGTCCTAGGAGACATATTCACTCTGTTTAACAAAGCCCAACATTCCACTGCTGCACTACTAACTCTGACCACTTACCCTGTTGACATCATGACAAGCAGGCAAAGGCTGTTCTTATAAAACAAAAGACTAACTCTAGATCTATTATACGTCTTGGCCGTGTGTTTCAAGACCCATTTTCACTGGGAGAAACTGCATAGAGCTATTATCCTGAATAACTGGGACACTGTGTCTAGAAATACACATCTTTGAGGAGTGAGACATCAATATGTCCTATATACCAGTCCAATATTTCTGTTTGCTTTCAAACATGCGTGTTTTTGAGCTCTACATAGCTCACAGTAGAAACAGTGGATATTACAGTCACAAGTAGAAACAGTGAAATGGATTGATTTCACTGTCACTGAAGAAACATCCATCATGTCAAAGCCATCAAATGAAAGGACAGAGCCCCAACTAAGGCATGATGAACAACTTTGTCAGCCCTTTACCTCACATTTGTTTGATTCAGCTCAGTTTTTACAATGACCTTGTTCATACAACAGACTAACCTTTAAGTGCTTTTCACATTTAAAACAGCTTATTTATTTATTATTATTATTATTATTATTATTATTATTATTATTATTATTATTATTATTATTATAGATATTTTTCAAATCAACTCTATTTTTCATGGGTCTTTCTTCCTTTACTTTTCTCTTCAGCAAGTGAAATGCATGCTAGATCACTGCTGCCACAGGGTCATCATCACTGTCAGTCAGATGTAATACCATCAGAAGCTTCCAAATATTTAAATAATTTGCACATATTGCATCATAATAATGACTGAGTTGGATGCATTATATTGAAATGTATTTTTTTTTAAATCACACATACAATCTTAAATCTTGTGTCCAATAAAAGGCCAGTGAAAAGAGACTGAACACATTATTTCAGAAATTCAATAACATGTGATATAAAACAAGTTAATTGACCCTTCTGGAAGAAAACAAAATAAGACAAACCAAAAAAAGCAGGAGGGAAGAAGGAAAAACCTGAGATAGAGGAAGAGAGAGCGAGAGAGAGAGACTGTGACAAATGTGCTTTTGCTATCAAGTGTCTGCTAACCGAAATGGGTCTTTTTACACTGTCAACAAACTGAGATATCACTGTTATTAAAACAGACAAGGATCCCTTTAACCTACTTGTTACAATTTGCTTGGAGTTAATAGTCTGTTGTTGGAGATTTGATCAGCAGTGAGCCAAGTGGATCACATCCAGTCTAAACAGTCCATAGTAGCTGTCACTTCTCATCACATTCTTGCAGCAGCTATATCAGGCTAATTCAGAGAGAGGAAAAACTGCTGCTAAAGGAGTGGTGTGAGTGTGTGAGTCTGTCTGTGTGTGAATGTAGTCTTCTGTTTGCTTAAGGCACAACAACAAACATTTGGTTGTATGGAGACTATAGAATACATGTTCATAAGAAATTGTGCATGTTTGTGCTACAATACCAAAGGCAATCCAAGAAATACAGATTAAGTGTTTTAAAATGGTGATTGGACTACAGTATCTCTATTTATGGTAGTATACTATAATCCAAACTGGGTGTTTACTGGCATTCCTTCATATCTCTGCACAAGTGGAACCACTGGATGTATGAGATTAGTTATTACCATTTCAGATTCCTCATGTTTGTATGCATCTTCTTCTATTTTTCACAGTTTCAAACACATTATGTACATGCACATTAGTATTTGCAGAGAAGTGTGCCTTTGAAGCTGCTGCCTTAGCAACAGGAAGATGAGCCCTCAGAATGAGACCACCATTCATCCAAACAACCTAACATTTGACACTGCACTTGGATCACCAGAAATACACCTGCAAAGTTTGAAGTAGATTAGATAAACAGTTGTCAAGATAGGTGAAGAACAGACAGACACAGAAAATCCATCCATGATTTATTAGTGAGATTTATCTGTGTATCAAGTTGTTTACATAAGATTTAAAAGATTGGCATCAAATAATAATTCTATGTGTTTGAAGGTGATACATTGTGACAGCTCTGTCATACTTCCTGCAGGGGCTGAGCACAACCTGACCTTATCTCCTGCTCAGTGCAGTGATGTACATCTATTTTAAATTCACAAAATATATTTTGGAGTAACATAATTCTCTACCTGCAAATCAATTAGATATCCCTTCTGCATTAGTGTTGGTGCTCAAGGGCAATATAGTTTGTTGACGTCATTATCTATCACTAATTTTAGTCATTTAGATCAAAACTTTAATTTCTAGAAGGAGCCAATTATTTTCCTTACCTTTTTTAAATTTTTTTCCCCAAAATTGGAGCAATGCAAGAAGTCATTTAAGGACAGCATCACTATTTTAGTCAGTGTAGAACCTTAAAGTCATGCATGCGTGTGCTGTGACTGTCATAAAGTCACACAGTTTGTGAAGGAAGATCAGCTTTTTTTTAAAAAAAGATCAACGGATGTCAATTCAGTTCATTTCAATTTTATTTATAGAGTGCCAAATCACAACAAGCAGTTGCCTCAAGGCCCTTTATATTGTAAGGTAAAAACCATACAGTAATTACATAGAAAATCCAACATTGAAAACAATGCCCAGTGGGAAGAAAAACTCTCTTTAAACATGAAGAAACCTGGAACGTTGAATCATGGTTGGCTGGTTTCACAGAAGAGAGGTTTGAAAGCTGAAGGCTCTGCCTCCCATTCTACTTCTAAATACCCTAGGAGTGGCAAATAAGCCAGCAGTCTGACAGCAGCGTGCTCTATAGAGATGATACAGCACTATGAGGTCTTTAAGATAAGATGGGGCCTGATTATTCAAGACCTTGTATGTGAGGAGAAGGATTTTAAATTCAATCCTGGATTTAACAGGGAGCCAAAGAACAAAAGTCAACATTGGGAGAAATATGCTGTCTTTCTGTCAGTACTATCGCTGCAGCATTTTGGATCAGGTGAAGTCTTTTCAGGGGGCTTTTAGGACATCTTGATAATAATGAATTACAACAGAAGTAAAAAAAAAAATGCATGAATTAGCTTTTCAGCATCACTCTGATGCTAGATTTTTCTAATTTTAGAAACATTGTGCAAATGGAACATGCTTGTTCTATGTTTTGTGTTTAGCTTTAGAGTTTAGTTCTCCCTGTGTTTTCCCTTAGTGTCCCTCCCCTGTGTTGTGGAGTCTCCTATGCCTGTCTTCTCTATTTAGTTGCTTCCTTGTGTTGTCAGGCTCTGGTTTCTAGTAGGTTTTCCATGACTGTTGACTTCCTACTGTGAGCTTTGTGTTTTGAGTTTCCTGTTTTGTGTAGCTAACTCCTGTCCAGTTTTGTGTTTTATTTTTAGTTAATAAAGTTTAAGTTAAACATAGTTCAAGCCTCGAGAGTCTTGCATTAGGGTCCTCTGTCTTGCCTGCCACAGCTGAAACGTGACATAACTATGATAAGATACCAATTACTAGTCTCAGAAATTATAATTTTGATAGCATTATTTTAAATACGTTTTTAAAACGACATTTGTTTTTAATTAATTTGAGAAAATTGAGAAATAAAATCACACATAGATTTCAGATCAGTTTTGTATTAGGAACTAATACCTTTAAGCTACTTAAGTTATAATAAAAGAGAGGCAATGCAAATTTTGCACATACTAAGCCATGAAAGTATTACACATTATTTCGGTGACTCTTGACACTGCCTTGTAGACACATACAGGAGCTCACACTGTTTTTTCTTCCCAGTTACACAGAACTTTAGATAACAATTCACAGAGGCAGGGTTATTGTTAGCAGCATATCATCCATCAAAGAAAAAAATCACTATGTAGACACCATCTGAAACCCTTCAACCAGATTTATGTGCATTTTAGAAGTATGCCTCAGAGGCTATTCTGTTTGTCACAAATACATTGCACAATACTACTTCGGTCTGATTATCAGGCTTTAATTGTTTTACCTAATTTACCTGCCACAACATATGCAGGAGCCACAAATGACTCAAAGCTGGTGGGCCATCTGGTAAATCTGTGATCCAGCTTTATTGGAAGAAATCATGTCTCAGTTCTTTTTTGACTTCCAGAGAGCTCACATCCAAATCAACAGCCAAATTTCATTTTGGCCTGCTATCAGGTAAGCAACCTATCCCAGGAGGATCCTATCCCAGCTGTCAAAGGGGCAGTATACCCGCCGAAGTCTGCCACAGAGCTGACACAGAATGACAAACAATCATTCTGACACATCTACACCTACAGCCATTTAGAATCACAAATTAATCCCCCATGCAAGTATTTGGACTTCGGAACGTAGCTGGGGTACTTTGAGAGCATTCACTTGGGCTGGATGCTTTAGAAGGAGGGTGGTGCTTGAAGTCATTGTTCTTCCTCTGTTAACCATGGTTATCTGCAAGGAAACACATACAATCATCATTGGGGTTAGACTACTGAGGACTGGGGTAAAGTCATTTTCTCTGATGAAGACAATTTTCAGTTATTTGGGCATCCGGAAAAAAAAATAAAAATCATTGTCTGGAGAAGAAAAGGTGAGTGCTACCATCAGCCAACAGTAAAGCACTCTAAGACCATTTATGTGTGCGGTTGCTTCTTATCCATGGGAGCAGACTCAGTTACAATTTGTCCTAAAAACACAGCAGTGAATAAAGATTGGCACCAAAACATCCTTCGAGAGCAACTCCTAACCATCCAAGGGGGCAGTTCACTCAAGTCTGACTCACCATGAAAATCCCTGAACTTGTTCCTTTGCCATTCTACATCTGTTAAATACTTTGAGCTTCAATTACTGACAAGAAACATTATAACCCTTGAAGTCCACATCTAAGTTCCAGTGCTCTTTTCATGTGTTGCATAAAGAGATGTGGCTAACCTCTTAGTCAATACTGGCCCTCCACTTTCTCCACTTTCTCTTGTATGGATGCTGATGCAAGAAAAGTTTCCGTGAACTTAGATGTGATAGTGATGTGAATTCATTGCCATCAATCAAGATTTGGCCCAGAATTTGATTGACAGCATGCCAGGGCAAATTTCAGCGGTCTTAATATAAAAAGACCAATACTGCAAGTATATAATTGTCAATGAAAGCCACTGAATCTTATGAAATGCTTCTAATTATACTTCAGTATATCATAAAAACACGCAACACACTGAATTAGCAAATTTTGTGTCGTTCTCAAAATGTTTGGGCATGACTGTAAACTGCTTAGATGTGCTTGGGAAACCAAACTATTTTACGGTATAAAACAGTTTTGTTGTATAAAATAGTGCCGATTGCATCTTCTAATTGTGCCACTTGGCCCATACACCTACCCCAACCAGAAAAAATCAGATGCAGAGAGGACAGAGTTGAATTCAGCTCATAGGTCTGGTGAACCGCCCATGCAAACAGGGTCTCTTTCACACAGTATTCATTTATACTTTACGGCTAATAGCAGTATCTTTCTGTTTCAGTGTAGTATAAAGTATACAGTATATCCTTGTTTTTTTTGTCCATGAAGTTATCAGTTTTGTCACTAACAGAAATTAAGTCTATTAGTGGCAACCAACACACCAACCTAGTGATGTCACATTCTGTACTGGCAGGAGATGGTGCCACACATGCTGTAAATTTAAACACTTATGTCTTAAATCCAGCTTTATTTTTTAGAGCAGGGCTTGATGGTGTAAATTAGCCTTTATACATGTAGTGTTTCATGTCCACTTTAAGTTAAAATCATAATGTCACATTGGACTCTGAAGACCAAACTTTTTAGCTTTGTACACACAGTAATTAAAAGACAAATCATTTCATTATTGCTTAACACTTGTACTCATTTACCATATCATATCTAGCATAATTTTGTTCAGCTTAATTTAAAAAGTTGTATCCACTCAATATAATCTTCATTATTATTTATTATTATTTAAGATGTATGAAAATACATGAATTGATGCTTGCATATTCCTTCACACAGCCATGAGATTTAGCACTGATTCAGATTCACACTGACTATACCTTTAATGGTGAGGAGTATAAGGAGGTAGTGGTGGTGAGAGAAGTAAAGAAAGGGAAGTTCAAAACATAATTGGACTTCTCTCTGTGTTTTCTCTTCCTGTCTGGATTAGAGGGGAGAGTAAGGCAGGATTTGGGACACATGGTAATTATCCCATCTGAGATCCCATCTGAGATCCCACTCTTGTCCCCAGTCTATTTTTTTTAAACCTCCCTTGCCCTCTCAGCTTAAGCAGGATTGTCTTTCTCTGCTCCAGAGTCTCCGAGGTCACTAAAAACAAGCTTGGGTTTTGTGTCACAACAACAAAGGATTTCAAATGAAGAAGCAGATACCTTTAAACTGCCTCTGAGAGGAACAAGGAAATGTTTTGCAACCTTCAGATTTTCAGGAATGCTTAATGCGTGCTATCCATGAAGCCAGATATATCAATTAGTTAAACTGCAGGAATATCTTAAAGACATAAAGGCCTGGATGGCCTCTAATGTCCTGCTTCTAAATTCAGATAAAACCGAAGTTATTGTGCTTGGCCCTACAAACCTTAGAAACATGGTGTCTAACCAGATATTTACTTTGGATGGCATTACCTTGGCCTCAAGTAACACTGTGAGGCATCTTGGAGTCATTTTTGACCAGGATATGTCCTTCAATGCGCATATTAAAAAAACTTGAAGGATTGCTTCCTTGCATTTGCACAATATTTCTAAAATTAGAAAAATCTTGCATCAGAGTGATGCTGAAAAGCTAATTCATGCATTTCTTACTTCTATTGTAATTCATTATTATCAAGATGTCCTAAAAGCCCCCTGAAAAGACTTCACCTGATCCAAAAATGCTGCAGCGATAGTACTGACAGAAAGACAGCATATTTCTCCCAATGTTGACTTTTGTTCTTTGGCTCCCTGTTAAATCCAGGATTGAATTTAAAATCCTTCTCCTCACATACAAGGTCTTGAATAATCAGGCCCCATCTTATCTTAAAGACCTCATAGTGCCGTATCATCCCTATAGAGCACGTTGCTCTCAGACTGCTGGCTTATTTGCCACTCCTAGGGTATTTAGAAGTAGAATGGGAGGCAGAGTCTTCAGCTTTCAAACCTCTCTTCTGTGAAACCAGCTTCCAGTTTGGATTTGGAAGACAGAAACCCTCTCTATTTTTAAGATTTGACTTAGAACTTTTTTTTTTGATAAAGTTTATAGTTAAGGCTGGATCAGATGACCCTGAACCCTTTCGTAGTTATGCTGCAATAAACCTAGGCTGGTGTGGGCGTCCCATAATGCATTGAGTGTTTCTTCTTTACACACCTCTTTTCAGTCTCTATATGCTTATAAACCACTCTGTATTTAATTAATAGTTATTATTCATCTCTGGCTCTCTTCCACAGCTTTTCTTTTGTCCGGTCTTCCTCCCCTCACCCCCAACCGGTTGCAGCAGATGGCTGCCCCACCCTGATCCTGGTTCTGCCGGAGTATTTTCCTGTAAAAAGGAAGTTTGTCCTTCCCACTTTCACCAAGTGCTTGCTCATAGGGCATCGTTTTAATTGTTGGGATTTTCTCTATATTATTGTAGGGCCTTTACCTTACAGTATATAAATAAAACTGAATTGAATTAAAGTTTGGACTTTCTGAGTTTTGTGTTGCATGTGCAATGTAAAACACTTATTGTCTAATATCAATTTTGATAGTTTAATTGGTGATAAGATCTGAAAACAACACAGATATATTGTGGTATTCCAGCCAATCACAACAATCCACTATGTATTCTGTAAGTTGTAAGGTGGGGCCTGTGTAGAAGGGACTTATATGATGGTGAGTCAAATGCAGGACATAAAGGTAAACAAAAAAGTTAAAAAAAAAAAAAGAGTCATTTATGGGCTGATGCAAAGTCCATGATTAAACAAAGTCTACAAATTAGAAATCAAAACCATAATGCACAAGTCCAGTTTAACACTCTGCAGTGGAATGGGCACTAACAGAAAAATGAGACAATGGCCCCTTTTCCTGACACGGTGCCGGTGCCAAGTGCTCAAACTATTCAATGCTTTTTCCACTGCAAACTCACTCGGTGCTCGGCCGATAAATGGGTTCCATTCCAGCACTTAATACTATACTATACTACTATACTAAGTATTAATTCACCGCAATTTGCAATCTACCACATTGAAGTCCCAGTGCTCTTTTCTTGTGCTGCATAAAGAGGTGTGACTAAGTCTATAGCTGATATTGGCCCTCCACTTTCTCTTGTATGGGTGCCGATGCAAGAAAATTTTACATCAACTTAGAGAATAATAATGAATGCTATTATATCTATAGACATCAAATTTTTATTTTATAATCAGATTTAGTCAAATGTATAGGCATGTGAAAAAGAAAATATACCCTGTCAGGTCTAAGGTTTTACTTATTAGGAAATAATTTTTACTTATTAGGAAATAATTTTTAAAGAAATTGGTCCCCACCAGGCTCTAAATGTATTTAAATACAACCTCAGTTGAACACATATGATATTACACAGAGTTATTATTTAACAAAAACTAAGCCAAGATGCAGATGCAGTGTGTGAAAAACTATGCACAACCATGATTCAGTAGCTTGTAGTTCCACCTGTAGCAGCAATATCATAAAGTAATTGTTTATGACTTTGAATTTCTCACATTCTTTTGGGAGAATTTGGTCCCGCACTTTACAGCATTACTTGAGTTTATTGGGGTTGTGCAGGTATTCATTGATGCACAGCTCTTTTAAGGACCCACTACAGTATTTCAGTCAGGTTGAGGTCTGGACTTTGACTGGGCCATTCTATTGCAGATTTGTTGGTGTGCTTGGGATCACGGAGACTTATGCATAAATCTGTGCATCAACTGTGATTGTAATTTTTCATGTACAAATCTGTGATTCATCAATATACCTAAATTTGTTAGAATTGTATGAACAAATTTGGAACTGCTTCAGACCATGCATACGAACAAATGATGAAAAGAAATCAGAAAATGTAAACAAATCTAAATAGACTACTACTACTGGCTACTACTACTACTACTAAATAATAATAAGTAATATTTCTTTTGGTCTAGGGTGATTTGCAGCTGAGTATGAAGTGGTGGAAATGAGAATCACCACCTCAAGCCATGATTCTCAGCTAGAAAAGGGTGGAGGAGTGCTCATTCCAGGTCAGGGACAAGTTGCTGCCCCAAGTATAGGAATTTAAGCATTTTGGGGTCCTGTTTTATCAGAGAGGGGAGAGTGGAGTGAGAAACTCACATACAGATTGGTACTGCATCTGCAGTGATGCGGACACGGTACCAGTCTGTTGTGGTGAAGAAAGAGCTGAGTGTGAAGGCAAAGCTGTCGGTTTACTGGTTGATCTATGTCTGGGCTGTCTCAAAGACTCAGCCCCAGATGAGTGGCAGAAAATGGATGGATGGGTGGATATTTCTTCTGGTCATTATTTATAGTTTCCCAACACAAAGCCAAAATGAAAAAGAAGTACAATTAAATAAATAATCCATCCATCCGCTTCTCCTTTTCAGGGTCATGGGGGTGGGGGGGGGGCTGGAGCCTATTCCAGCTGTCATAGTGTGCGAGGCAGGGAACATGTTGTACAGGTTTCCAGTCTGTCACAAACACTGTGGCAAACACAGAGAGACAGATAACCATACACACTCACTTATGGGCAATTTAATTCGCCAATTTACTTAGCCACACAAACTCAGGAAGAACATGCAAACTCCACACAGAAAGGCTGGTACCAAAGTGGATTAGAACCCAGACCTTGCTGTGAGGCAACAGTGCTAACCACCATGCTGCCTTAAAAAATAGTAATAATGATAATAAGATGTTAAATTACACGTAAAGAACACAAAATACTAACTGAAAAGATGTAGACTTTTTCACAACTCATTGAAATAAAATGGTGGACGTGTTTTCTTACATAGAGAAATGTGGTTGAGACAGGATGCAGATGTAGACAGATTGTGCAAGCCTGTTGATTTAGAATGATTCTGATTCACACATCTTCCCATCCAGTTTTTTGACACATAATTGATGAACCAGTGCTGGAGTAAGTGATAACAACTGCAGAGGACCTGGGGGTCTGCACTAGGGCACTTCCTTCTTTCAGGGGAATTGCCCCGGAAGGGAATGGAGGAGAAGGAAATGAGTTTGGGGATATGGAGGAGCAACTGATGCGGCCGAGCTCGCTTATCTGGACTGGTCGAGGGTGAGTGCTTTTATTGTGGCAATAAAAACACTCACCCTTGTGGCTGGACCTTATCAGGTCCACTCAAAAGATTGAGCCTACCAGTAAAAGTGGAGTACTGGTGGGCAAAATAATGGGCAATTCCTCACTTCCCAGATTAATGGTTCCAGCAAAAATAAACATCCGAACCTCATCTCACCCAGTCCAAGTGTTGATAGATTCAGGTACAGAACAGAGTTTCATTGATTTTTCTCAGGCCAGGAACCTTGGCATTCCACTGGAAATGTTAACAGAACAACTTCAAGACACAGCTTTAAATGGTACACTCTGTGGGAATCATCCATTCATCCAACCATCCATCCATGCATCCATCCATCCACTTATCCTGTTCAGGGGCACGAGGGACCTGGAACCTATCCCAGCTGTCATAGGGCGAGAGGCAGGGTACACCCTGTACAGGTTGCCGGGCTGTTTGAATCACCACACACCCCCACTGTTCTTGGACACCCCTGGCTAAGTGTTCATAATCCACATATTGACTGGTCTCGCACCAGCATTTACG
The DNA here is from genome assembly GCA_024447675.2 of Pterophyllum scalare. NCBI lineage: Eukaryota > Metazoa > Chordata > Actinopteri > Cichliformes > Cichlidae > Pterophyllum > Pterophyllum scalare. The sequence goes on along the minus strand of JAMQGT020011520.1, from coordinate 34,990 downwards.
GATAGAGCCTTTGGTGCCACCAAAACTGTTTGAAATCAGCCATTTCTCAATTTAAATCGCCCATACAGCCATCACAACCTGATTCACCTGATCTCTCATCTGTCCCAGCTGTTTATCATCACCTTGCAGCCGTGTTTAGCAGATATCTGGCTCTCTCTGCCCCCACGAGATGGGTATATAGCCTATCCAGGCCTGAATGCAAAGTGATGGAGAAGTACACTACTGACTTCTTGGCTGCAGGAATTATTAGGCCGTCCTAGGCTCCCTTGGGGACGGAGTTTTTCTTAATTGAGAAAAAAGACAAAACACTTTGTCCTTGTATTGATTTTCTGGAGCCTAAACAAAATCAAACAAGAATAAATACCCCTTGCCCTTACTGTCATCTACATCTGAGCTGTTACAAAGACCCACAGTGCTTTCCAAATTGGATCTTCACAATGCCTCTATCATTTAGGCAGGATCAGTAAGATGAGTGGAAAACTGGTTTCAACACTCATCTCTGGGGCATTTTGAAAATCTGGTAATGCCCGTTGGATTAACCAATGCACCCGCAGTTTGTAAGCCCTTGTCAATGACGGTCTGTGATTTGTTTTTTCAGTCATTTGTGTTTTACTAAGATGACGTTCTCATCTTTACAAGTGTCTACATAAAACCCACCTCCACCAGGTTCTGCAATGTCTGCTAGAGAACAAGCTGTTTGTCAAAGGAGAGAAGTATGAGTTTCATATGGAATCAGTCTCATTTTTAGGTTTCATTGTGGAGAAGGGGCAGATGAAGGCACATCCTGCCAAGGTTCAGGCAGTGGTTACCAGGCCAGTCCGACCTGACAGGTTTCTCACCCAACCAGATCTTGCCAAGCAGTTTATTGTTGAAGTCGACACCTTGGATTTTGGAGTTGGGGCAGTACTCTCGCAACAAAGCATGTGGCTTCTTTTCTTGACATCTTTCCCTGGATGTTTGACATTATGGGTGGGACTTTTAGTTCTTTGTCAACTGGGAGGGCTATGATAATAATTCATAACTATCAGGATGTCCTAAAAGCCCCCTGAAAAGCCTTCAGCTGATCCAAAATGCTGCAGTGAGAGTACTGACAGGGACTATAAAAAAAGAACATATTTTCCCATATTGGCTCCCTGTTAAAATCTCACATACAAGGTCTTGAATAGTCAGCCCACATCTTATCTTAAAGACCTCATAGTGCCTCTGGCTGGGCCAGTCAAGAATAGTCACAGAGTTGTTCTGAGTTTGTTATTTTAGCTGTGTGCTTAGGGTCATTGTCTTTTTGGAAGGTGAACCTTCAGCCCAGTCTGAGGAACTGAGAACTCTGGAAGAGGTTTTCTTCCAGGATATCTCTGCACTTGGCCACATTTATCTTTCCTTCGATTGCAACCAGTCGTCCTGTCCCTGAAGCTGAAAAACACCCGCATAGCATGATGCTGCCACCACCATGTTTCACTGTTGGGATTGTATTGGGCAGGTGATGAGCAGTGCCTGGTGCCAAAAAGTTCAATCTTTGTCTCATCAGACCAGAGAATCTTATTTCTCATAGTCTAGGAGTCCTTCATGTGTTTTCTGGCAAATTCTCTGTGGGCTTTCATGTCTTGCACTGAGGAGAGGCTTCCGTCAGGCCACTCTGCCATAAAGCCCTGACTGGTGGAGGGCTGCAGTGATAGTTGACTTTGTGGAACTTTCTCCCATCTCCCTACTGCATCTCTGGAGCTCAGCCACAGTGATCTTTGGGTTCTTCTTTACCTCTCTCACCAAGGCTCTTCTCCCACAATTGCTCAATTTGGCTGGACGGCCAGGTCTAGGAAGAGTTCTGGTCGTCCCAAACTTCTTCCATTTAAGGATTGTGGAGGCCACTGTGCTCTTAGGAACCTTGAGTGCTGCAGAAATTCTTTTGTAACCTTGGTCAGATCTGTGCCTTGCCACAATCCTGTCTCTGAGCTCCTTGGGCAGTTCCTTCAACCTCATGATTCTTATTTGCTCTGACAGCACTGTGAGCTGTGAGGTCTCATATAGACAGGTGTGTGCCTTTCCTAATCAAGTCCAATCAGTTTAATTAAACACAGCTGGACTCCAATGAAGGAGTAGAACCATCTCAAGGAGGATCAGAAGAAATGGACAGCATGGGAGTTAAATATGAGTGTCACAGCAAAGGGTCTGAATACTTATGACCATGTGATATTTCAGTTTTTCTTTTTTAATAAATCTGTAAAAATTGTGTGAAAACTCTTGCTTTGCTCAAAGCAACAAAAATACAGACAAATCATCAGTTAAAACTCAACCAGCTTTTCAATTGGCTATCTTTTTACATGTGACTTTTGCTACACTTCTGCCATGTTGGATCCACAATTGCATGTAGCGATCTGCACATTTGTGTAGTGAGCTGCCTGAAGTTCATGGTTTCATTAACCCTGAGCTCAGGCTCACTGCCTGGTAGTGGTATAATCAAGCAAAATAAAATGCTATCCATAAGTGGGAAGCTTATCGTTCACCTATTAAATTCTTATATCAGCTGCCAGGAATTAGATAGTTAAAGCAGTTAACTAAAATAAACCTTACTGTATGGAGGTCACTTGAGGATTTGATAGCTAACTAAACTTAACAAATAAAGTTAGGAAATTTGTGTTTGGTTGATTATTTCTTTGTTGCAGTGATGCTTCTTGGCAATAAGTCTTATTCCATTGCAATACCTGTTGATTTTCCCTAAAATGGTGCCACATTTGTAAGGAAAAAGCACTTGTGGATTGAGCAACAGAGTTGAGTACATGGGTTGCAAAAACACACTTCTCTGCCAATTCCAAACAGCTTATTCTGCCATTCACTCTTGTTTGGTGTCGTTTGTTGGATTGGATGATTGAAGTCTGAAGAAAAATATACTGGAAATTTATTACTTTTATAATAAATACTCGATCAGCTCTCTGTCCTCTTAAGGATATTCAAGGGTGTGTGGGAGTTTGTCCGGCTAGTTTACATGTGTTTTGTGGACTTGGAGAAGGCATTCCACCACATCCCTCATTTAGGATCAGCTTATGGCCTATAGTAGCCTGTTGGCTTGCTCAATCTGCCATCCTGTTCTTTGTTACCATGTATGTGCACTGACTCTGTCTGTGTCCAACCACATTTTGATTTCTGTGTAGACTTCTGGGGTAAGGCCTCATATTAGTGTTTGAAACAGCTGCCCAGAAGGCTGCACTTTGGTGTTATTTGTCTCAGACAAATTAGTTCACACTGTTTATTTAACCTAAAAAATGCCCTCACAGAGAAGTTGATCACATTTATTATTCAATATGGAGAAACCAATTTTTTCCTGGATTTGACCTTTAAAAATTCAGGGAAGTGTGTGTGTGTGTGTGTGTGTGTGTGTGTGTGTAGATGTGTGCGTGCATGTGCATGCATATGTGTACATGCATGTGTGCCTGTAGGTGCCTATGTGTCTGCGTGTCTGTGTGCATATATAACCTACGAAGTCGAAGTTGCACAAATCACATTTTCGCTCTAGTCGGATGGCTTCTGCAGGTCCCAATTTTTCCTAACGTTAATGCCAATAAAAATCATCACCTAAATCAAATCATACAGTACAAGTCGGATTTTCACCTACCTCTGATGAAAAATCTGGTCCCATTGTAATGCATTTCCAGTTAAATGTGATCGTATAAGTCGGATGAGTTTAGCGCTAAAGCCTTCCTCAGCTGCTGCCACGCCCAATTCCAATATCTACTATCTATGTAAACTCCATGCATTGGGTCATTCTTGTATAACTATATACACTAACAACACCTGGAGATCGCTTGAGTGTCTATACAGTCACAAGATGTCTGGACTGGCTGCACTGGGCGAATCAGTTCATTTCACCGGAGACAATCATGGCAAGTGTGGGAGGCAGGCATAAGCTACAAACTCGCGCTAACAAGCAAAAATATGAGATAAAATTTGCTGAAGAAAATCCAGGGATGAAGCAGAAAGCCATTGCAGCGAAATTCAATGTTAGACTTCAAACTCTGTCTGATATTTTGAAGAATTTTGAACAATCTGATTTTATCCAACTTACACATAAGATGGATAAGATGGAAGTCGGATGAAATTCCATGGGCCATTTGAATCTGACTTAGGCAATTTTTACTGTATATATGTTTTCCATGTTATCTATGTGGGTACTCCAGCATCCTCCCACAGTCCAAAAACATGCATGGGGTCAGGTTAACTGGTGATTCTAAACTGGCTGCCACTTCTTAGTGTTAGCCCTGCAGCAGATTGGCAGCAGGTGGGAGAAGCTCCATCCATCTATCCTGATGGATGAATGGATGGAGCACAGAACTTTAATTGAGTCTATGACAAATGGAATTGATTGGACATACCTTAGAAAGAGAAAGCAAGTCATCAGGTTTATCTAACGTGGTAATGTACACTGTCTACAGATTGGAAGTTGCTTATTCAATTGATGGACTAATTGGAGGCAGCTTGGGGTTCAGTATACTGGGATAATTCAACATAGAGACAGGCCACAAGAGTAAATATCTGTGTGATAGTTTTTTTAAATTTTTTTATTTATATAGTACCAAATCATAACAAACAGTCCCCTCAAGTCACTTTATGTTGTAAGGTAAACACCATACAATATTATTATTATTATTATTATTATTATTATTATTATTATTATTATTATTATTATTATTATTATTATTATTATTATTATTATTATAATAAATAGATTGAAAGAATTCTATGAATATGTGTGTAAATGGGTGAATGTAGTAGAAAGAGCTTGGAATGCTCACAGTAGAAAAGCATTATACTAGTACCAGTACACAAGAGTAGGCCATCTGCCTCCATAAGTGACCAAGCAGGAGGTATAATGATCTCAAAGGACTGTGGTGATGTGGGAAAAGTTTTGGATGAAACAAATTATTTGGGCAGAACTTTAGTTAGCACTATTTTTAGTGAACATATTGTAATCATGCCATCCCCAAAGTGAAATGTGGTGGTAGCAGCAATATTCCATCAGGGTGCTTCTCAGCAGCATGAGTGGTGTCATATGCACATTTCTGAAGAAAACCTCAAGAGGGCGGTGACCTGAGGTTGTGGTGAAAATTCACCTTTTGGCAAGACAATGACCTAGAGCATACAAGAAAGGCTATGGTAGAGTGACTTTAGCACAAGTCTGACTCTTCTTAAAGTAGTCTACCCAAAGCCCAGACTTAAACACATGACAGTATCTAGGGTGAGGTTTGAAAATGGCAGCTCACAGTTGCTTCCCATCTAGTCTCATGAAGTTTTAAAGGATTTTTCAGTATATGGATAACATTCAGCTGCACAAATTTTACCCAACAAGACTCAAATCTGTAACATTGGCCCGAGGGGTTTTTGTGTCTAAAATTATGCGTTTAATATCATTAGTATGCTTATTAAGAATACAGTCATGTAAATAAGAACATGTATCTTCCATCAGTTCTAGAGTCAAGATACAGGGAAAACCATGCCAGGTTCTAAAATTATTTAGATATATCATCAGATGAACAACATAATAGAAACTGCACCAGCTAAACAATCAATAAACACTATCCATCCATTCTTTTCTGCTTATCCTGTTGAGGGTCATGGCAATAAAATATTATGGTCAACAAAATGCTGCTCTGAGGTCTAGCAGCACAAGCACAGTCAGACGCCATAAGAAGATTATTTGTAACTTAAACTAATGCTGGTTTGATACTGTGATGAATTCTGAAAACTGATTGAAATTCTTCAAATAAACTATTCCTCTGGATATGATCAGTTAGCTGTTTTACAACTACTCTTTCAAGAACTTTATCAGGTGAGAGTCCCAGATAAAGATGCAGATCTTCTGTGGTTCCTGTGGTCTGCTTTATGACAAGCAAATAAAAGACAGAAATCAAATAGAATGAAATTGCAAAAATTACTGACTCAAAGGGGTGAAAGAAAAAGCTTGTGGCATTGACTGTCTAGCAACAATTGTCTCCCTACCAGACCCCTTCTTTGAATCTCACAGGTGATTTGTCAAGTAAAAGACCAACCATTAATCACTGAAAGGAGGGGGAGGAGTGTTTTTAGAAGCAGAAGATGACTAGTCATTCATCTATACCAAGATGGAGACACCACTTACAGACTCTGAGGTGCAAGTGCAAGGCCAAACTGGACAATCAACCCTCACATGGGTATTTTTGCCAAGCAGATCAAAGGGTCAAAGCCAAAAATAAAAAAAGATAAGACAGATTATTGATGGGCAGCCAAATATTTGAAACATGACTTTGAACTTCCAAATCAATTAATCAAATGCTTACAGTACAGTGCATGAATTATTAAATATTTAATGGAAGTTAGTTAAAAACTGTTTTTTGTTTTTGTTTTGTTGCAGCTAAATTTACTCAGAGCTAAAGTGTAAAGGTTTTAAACTTCACTACTTTACATTACTTTAGTAACGTAATGCTTGTGCAATGTGTCTATTATTGTGGGGGTTTCCAATAATGCATTTTTCTTTTTCATTCATCTCTTTTCACTCGGTTTATACCCCACTCTGCAGTTATCATTAATTTTTGGCTATCTTCCACAGCATGTCTTTTGTCCTGTCTCCCTTCTGTTAGCCCCAACCAACTGCAGCAGACGAATGCCCCTCCCTGAGCCTGGTTCTGCTGAAGGTTTAACAGGTTCTTCCTGTTAAAAGGGAGTTTTTCTTTCTTACTGTCACCAAGTACTTGCTATTAGGGGGTTGTTTTGATTGTTGACTTGTCACTGTTTTTATTGTATGGTCTTTACCCTACAATATAAAGCACCTTGAGGTGGTGTGATATATAAATAAAGTTGAATTGAATTGAATTTATTCTTCTGGCTTTTATATCTCTGGTATACTTCCATCCCTAAGTCAAGGCTGTGAGTCTTTGCTTAGCATTTTCTAAGGTCTCAGGTATGGACAACTCAAGGGTCAGTGTTGCTGTCGTATGGACGAGCCAGTTGATTGGTTGATTTCAGTCATGGTCACAGTACGGATTGTCCATAAAGCCCTTTGAGTATTTCAGAAACTGTTGATCTGCTGAGGTTTTCCTGTACAATCATTTCTAGGCCTTACAGAGAATGATCTGAAAAAGTGAAATAATCCAGTGAGCAACAGAGGTCAGAGGAGTAAAGCCAGACTACTCCAAGATGATAGGAAGGCAACAGTAACTCAAATAAACATTTGTTTCAGCCAAGGTATGCAGAAGGGCATCTCTGAATAAACAACACGTGGAGTCTGGAAGCAGGAGACCAGTTCTAAGAACAGGAGACTTACACTACAATCCCCTCAAGCTTTTTTGGACAATAGAAGTTTTGAAAAACTTTGAATTGTCTGATGAGCCTAAATTTCTGCTGCAATTTTTTGATGGTAGGGTCTGGAAACATGGCTTCATCCTGCATCCATCCTGTCTTATATCAACTGTTCAGGCTGCTGCTGGTGGTGTAATGGTATGGGGGATAGTTTCTTGGCACACTCTCTTAATTCAGCCTGTTAATTCAATTAAACTCTATTTTATTTATATAGTGTCAAATACCCTGTACCCTGCCTCTTGCCCTATGACAGCTGGGATAGGCTGGGGCAGTCATCTGCTGTGACCGGTAGGGGGTGCGGGGAGGGATACAGGACAAAAGACTTGCTGTGGAAGAGAGCCAGAGATGAATAATAACTAATACAGAGTGGTAAATAAACAGAGTGAAAAGAGGTGAATGAAAAAAAGTACACTAAGTGAACCTTCCAGCAGTCTAGGCCTATTGCACCATAATTAAGGGAGGGTTCAGGGTCACCAGATCCAACCCTAACTATAAACTACTCTTAAGTATCCTAGGAACCACAAGTAAGCCAGCAGTCTGAGAGTGAAGTGTTCAATTGGGGTGATCCGGTACTAAAAGGTCTTTGAGATAAGATGGGGCCTGATTATTTAACACCTGGTATGCGAGGAGAAAGATTTTTAATTCAATTATAGATTTAACAGGGAGCCAATGAAGAGAAGCCAATATGGAGAAATATGCTCTGTCTTTCAAGTCCCTGTCAGTACTCTAGCTGCAGCATTTTGGATCAACTGAAGGCTTTTCAGGGAGTTTTTAGTACAGCCTGATAATAATGAATTACAATAGCCCAGCCTAGAAATAACAAATGCATGAAGTAGCTTTTCAGCATCACCCTGAGACAGAATTTTTCTAATTTTCAGACTCAGACTCAGCTTTATTGTCATTCAGGCTAGACATAATGTGAATGAAATATAGTTTCTCAGGTCTCGGTGTATGTGGTAGGTAAAACATAGAATTGGAATAATAAATAAAATAGAATGTAAATAAATAAATAAAATACATAAATAAGTAAATCAACTAGGATAAGTAAAATAGAATAACTAAGAGTATGTTAAACTAAACTAAAACAGGTACAGGTACAAACATCATTCCACTATAGCAGCAACAACTTGAAATGTTTTGGCGGCGTGGCGGTAACAGAATAGCAGCAGACCATAGCAGCATGAAATTTTTAAGTGACTGTGGAGTTCTCTCCTCCATGAATCGCCACCTTATCATGGTGGAGAAGTTTGTGTGTCCCAGTGATCCTAGGCGCTATGTTGTCTGGGAGCTTGTCCCCCTAGTAGTGTCTCCCATAGCAAATTGGTCCTGGGTGAGGGACCAGACAAAGAGCGATTCAGAAGGCCCCTTTGGAAATGGCAACAAGGGAACTGTTTACCCTGCCTGAGATAGGGTTACCGGGGCCCCACCCTGGAGCCAGGCCCGGGGAGGGAGCTCAAGGGAGAGCGTCTGGTGGCTGGTCAGTAGCCCATGGTGCCTAGCCGGGTGCAGCCCGAAGAGACAACATGGACCCGCCCTCCTGTAGGCCCACCACTCACAGGAGGCATCATAGGGGTCGGGTGCAGTGTGTGTCGGGTGGTGGCTAAGGGCTAACTATCGACCGACTGGCTATTAGGACACGGAATGTCACCTCTCTGGTGGGAAAGGAGCCTGAACTAGTGTGTGAGATTGAGAGATACCGGCTAGATATAGTCAGGCTCACCTCAATGCATGGCTCTGGAACCAGTCTCCCGGAGAGGGGCTGGACTCTGTTCCAATTTGGAGTTGGCCCCGGTGAGAGGTGGCGAGCTTGGGTGGATATTCTTGTATCCCCCCAGCTTGCTGTCTGTGTGTCGGAGTTTTCACTGGTAGACAAGAGGGTTGCTTCCCTGCACCTTCAGGCTGGAAAACATGTCCTGACTGTTGTTTGCGCTTATGTGCCGAATGACAGTTCAGAGTACCCACCCTTTTTGGAGTCGTTAGGTGGGGTGCTCAAGGGTGCTCCATCCGGTGACTCCATCGTCCTGCTGGGACACTGCAATGCTCACATGGGCAATGACAATGAGACCTGGAGGGGTATGATTGGGAGGAAAGGCCTGCCCAATCTGAAACCGAATGGTGTTTTGTTATTGGACTTCTGTGCAAACCACAGTTTGTCCACAATGAACACCATGTTGGAACATAAGGATGTCCATAAGTGCACATGGCACCAGGACACCCTAGACCGCAGGTCAATGATCAATTTTGTAATTGTATCATCAGATCTGTGGCCATATGTTCTGGACACTCAGGTGAAAAGAGGAGCTGAGCTGTCAACTGATCACCACCTGGTGGTGAGTTGGATCAGGTGGTGGGGAAGGAAGCTGGACAGACCCAGCGCACCTAAACATGTCGTTAGGGTGTGCTGGGAACACCTAGCAGAAGCCCCAGTCCAAGAGATCTTCAACTCCCACCCCCGGCAGAACTTCAACAGCATTCTGAGGGAGGCTGAGGACATGGAGTCTGAATGGACCATGCTCCGGACTTCCATTGCTGAGACTGCTACTCAGAGCTGTGGTTGCAAGGTGGTTGGTGCCTGTCGTGGCGGCAATCCCCAAACCAGATGGTGGTCACCGGAGATGAAGGGAGCCATCAAGTTGAAGAAGGAGTCTTATTGGGCTTGGTTAACCACTAAGGTGGTTGAACAACTCTTTGGTGGCAGGGCCCCTGGGGTGGACGAGATTCGCCCTGAGTTCCTGAAGGCTCTGGATACTGTAGGGCTGTCTTGGTTGACACACCTCTGCAACATCACGTGGGGCGGTGCCACTGGATTGTACTGCAACTTTTGGGGGATCACACTCCTCAGTACCCCCAGTAAGGTCTATGCTGGGGTGCTGGAAAGGAGGGTCCGTCCACTGGTCGAACCCCGGATTCAAGAGGAACAATGTGGTTTTCATCCTGGTCGTGGAACACTGGACCAGCTCTTTATCCTCTCGAGGGTGTTTGAGTGTGTGTGGGAATTTGCCCATCCAGTCTATATGTGCTTTGTGGACTTGGAGATGGCATTTGATCGCGTCCCTAGAGGTATCCTGTGGGAGGTCCTGCAGGAGTATGGGGTGTCTGGCCTGTTGTTGCGGGCCATTCAGTCCCTATACAACCACGGTGAGAGCTTGTTGAGGTGGCTCGGGCATCTAATTAGGATGCCTCCTGGGTGCCTCTTGGGTGAGGTGTTCTGGGCATGTCCTACCGGGAAGAGGCCCCGGACTAGACCCAGGATCTACTGGAGAGATTATATCTCTCGGTTGGGATGAGCTGGTTGAGGTGCCTGGGGAGAGGGAAGTCTGGGTTTCTCTGCTTGGGCTGTTGTCCCCGTGACCCATTCCCGGATGAGTGGAAGAAAATGGATGGATGGATTCAGCAGTCTGACCACATCCAGGTAGAAGCTGTGTTACAGTCCAGATGTTTTTACCCAGATGCAGCGAAGTCTCTTCCCAGACGGGAAAGGGGTGAAAAATCTGTGGGTGGGGTGGGGGTCATGGAGGATGCAAGTAGCATCTGGAGGACATATCCTTGTCAAAAATGACTCCACGGTTCCTCAGTGTTACTACAGGCCAGGGTAATGCCATCTAGAGTAACAGTCTGGCTAGACACCATGTTTTTAAGATTTGTAGGGCCAAGTATATTAACTTCAGTTTTAGCTGAATTTAGAGGAAATTAGAGGTCATCAGGACTTTATGTCTTTAAGACATTGTGGCAGTTTAACTAATTGGTGTGTGTCATTTGGCTTCATGGATAGATAAAGCTGGGTAGGCACTTCTGATTTGAGGCTTTTTTTTTTTTTTAGAGAAGCCACAGTATCCAGAGTTGTACGAAGTGAGGATGTAAAACTATTTATCAGATAATTGACCTCTGTGGGAGATGATAATGGAGGAATTATATCTCTGAATTTTGTTACAGCACCCTATTGTGATAAAATGTATTTACCACTGTTGTGTAATCCATTAAAGTAAATGTAAATGTTATTAAGAAATTATCAGACGGGGGGGGGGTAATTATAGTACGTGATTTTATCATCCATGTACGTAGATGCTGAAAATGACAGCCTCAGCACTACATTTCCTCTATTATTAGAATCAATTTGCTTCTCTCAAAAGGTAAATAAGCCCACTCACCACTTTAATCACATATGTCCTGACATATGGCATAGAAACTGAAAACTTAACAGTATCATCCCCCCCCCCACACACACACACACACACATACACATACACACATACCCCATCTGATCGTTTCTTTATAACATTTACATTTACTTTAGTGTGACTCGGAGGCGTTGATTCATTTAAACTAACATATTCATCCTGCTGATACAAGGTTTCTGTAAGGCAGAATAATTCAATATTAAATAATTTACTAACAGGGACTTAGAAGAGAGAGAACTGGACTGTGAGGAGAAACTAAAGTTTGTGAAGAAAACCCACATAGGCACAAGGCATGGGCCTTCTTTTCCTACCTTCATTTACAAATCTGTGCTTACAAACTTTTTTTTGGTAATTCATGTGGTAGAATCTCTGCCTCTCTCTTAACTCTCAACCTCCTATTTACTCCATGTATTTGTTTCCATGATTATTATCCTCAAATACATATTTGCTTGGAATCCTATTTTTGAGCTCCAATGGGTTTTTCTTTTGTTATTTTTAGCAAATTTTAAGATTTTTAAGCATTTTATACTTACAAAAATAGATATATTTAGAGTTTAAAAGATGTAAGTAAGCTTGACAATATTTAAGAAGATGTGAACTTCAGCACTGAATTGCTGATATGTATTCGCAATACAGGAAATGCAGGAAAATGTTTTCAGTCAGAAGCCTCCTGTCTGTTTCAAAAGCCGTCTACTATAAATACACAAAGACCCCCTCATCTCTCTCACCCATTATGTATGGTTGTGTCCATATGGAATCAGTATTATAAAACTTCTTCACTGCTTTCTGAATAGCAAGAAAAAGAATAGAGAGGGCATTAGAGCTTTCTCTGATGTATATGCTATCACATATCTTAATCTTAGGTAATGATAATGCTTGAGCAGGGAAGAGATGGTGAGCATTGCAGAAGCAGAAGATATTTCAGATTACTGGAGATGTGCTCTGCACCCCCCCCCCCCACACACACACACACAAACACACAGACACAGACACACACACACATTTACACTTGGCATGGGACTGAGCTCACATAGCCATTGTTGAGTCTTTGTGAGGGGATGAAGAGAGAACACAGGGGAAGCTGAATGCTTGCTATGGCCTCAGTTCTGATAGCATTGTGATGAGAGAGGGCAAAGCATGAAAGGGCTGCTTACTAAAAGAGAAAAAAGAGGATTGATGCAAAGAAAGCTTTATACTAACACTATGAATGCATACAACTCTAAAGGTCTACAACCTTTGGTATCCCTTTGCTAGCCATCTGATTTCAAAGATTCTCAGATGACAGTACTGGTTACACCAGTATTGTCAGTGGACTGTAGGGAGACAATGAAGAAAGAAGAAGCATGAATAACTTACAACAAATATATTAACCAATCTCAAAACTGACAGTCAAAGTATAACATATCAAAGCTAATGATAAGCTGCAAACAAAATTATTTAAAAAGAAGATCTGGTATGATTACCGATCTATGCCATAAACCCAAGGTTCCCCTTGCTACACCAAAAAACAACTCTGACCCCTAGAGGCATGGAATTAACAAGACACCTAATAGTGTCCTGTAGTATTAAGCACTAAGGTGTTAACAACAAGCTGCAAGTTGGGTGCAACTTGTGACTTACTTGTAAAAAAAAAAAAAATTGGATTTTGGATATTGTGACAGCATTTATATTAAACATCGACCATTCCTATGTCCACTTTGTCTTCTAAAAAGGGTGGTGTAATTTAAGATCCTAAACAATATTGTAAGGACAACATTAGCAGTATAAACAATATCTATTTAATGGTGCTAAAGATTTATTTGGTTACATTTCACTCATAAAACTGTGAGGTTCCTATTCCCCCAGCTAAAATACTGGGTTTGGGTGTACAGTTGCCCCTCAAGCTAGACAATGCTACAGGCTTGTGCATTCCTGATGTGCTTGTGTTTCGTAGCAAAGACAAATTTGACAGGCTCTGTGACCTGCCAGTGGCGGACAGAGTATAACAGTGTGTGTATGTTTGAGAGTGTCCAGGAGAAAACAGTTTAAGAGCCTCCTGAATGACATAGGCCTCCCAAATGAGATTATATGTTATTGTGAGTGCAAGGACCTGGCTGTAATTCAGTTTGAAGAGAACATCAGGCCTGCATTACACTGCAAAAGTTCAAACTCTGCAATATGGGCCAATAAGGGAGCGCTAAGGCTTTTGGTAGGGCATAAAGGTAGAAAAGAAAAATAAGGCCAATAAACCATAAACATTTCTTCCCACCACCACCTATTGGAAGACGTGCAGAACTTCTCTTATTCATCAGAGTGTCTTAACCACATATAAGCAGTCTGTAGGGGAAACTTAATGTTGTGTGATGTTTTGCCCAAATGCAACAGGTGTCACTGTGGTAGAGATTATAAATAATTCAGTAATAATTAATTTACAAACTATTTGATGTCTAAACAAAAACAATACATTTAAAAGTATTTTTTATATTTTAATGACATTAAAAAAATTTTTTTTATAAATGAACTATTGTTTTATGAATAAAAAGGTCAATTGGAATATGGATTTATGGACTTAACATTCCACTTAACAAAACACTCATTCAGCACTCAATAAAAACCTCATAAAAACAAACAAATGAAAACATATTCAGAATTAAATAGCAATAGCATTTTAAAACAGAGATAAGTAACTGGATTCACAAAAGAAATTAGGAACCCTGATTTTCTAATGACATTTAGAATGGCAATTCACTTTTTCTTTGATTTCCATTTCCTTACTGCAAGGGAAGGTATTGGTTAGAGAACCACAGACTATGATGCTGTCCAACACCTTTTAGTTTCTGGGTCATGTTAGCTTGTGAAAATATTACATTCCAGCATTACCACCTATCTAGCGCATCTAGTAAGTTAGTGTTCTCTTCATAAATAAAGCATAAAGCAGCTAGTGCTGTTAGAATCAATGCCCAGCCCTGTTACATTTATATACAGTATTAAAACAATGGCTACAATCTATAGCTTTTAAAATAACTATTAAAATGCTGTTTGTAAACATACAATCTCATTAGTCCAGATACAACCACATACCTTTGTGATACTTAAGCATTAACAGAACTGAGACAATGATTAAATGAGCTTAAAAGCTGTCAGTCCATCCACCACAGTGGATAATAAATCAAAATGTAATTGTGCAGACTTTTATCTTTCATTCTGGAGCTTTTAAGAAATGTACTACACCAACTGCTTAGGAACAGGCAGTTCTATGCCAGATGAGGCCTGTTCACTCATTTTGAGTGAAAAAAGTATTTGATCTCCAACAAAAACACATTTTAGTCCTTGGTGGAGAAAACCTTGCTGACCAACTACATTAATTGTAGTTGGTCATCACGTTTGCACACATCTCAGGGGGGATTTTGGCCCACTCCTCTTTACAGAAACTCTCTAAATCCTTGAGGTTTCTTGGGTACTTCTTAGCAACAAGATTTTCTGTAGAACTGAGCTCTGAAGACTAGCTAAGTTACTCCTTTGTGGCGTTAGTGGTGTGTTTTCGGTCATTGCTATGCTGGAAGATCATCTACGACCCATCGCCAGTGTTCTGGAAAGTGATTCTTGTCAAAGATTTTATGGTACATACCCTGTCCATTGGCCCCAATATTTGTGCCAATTTTGAGTAAATTCTTTCTGCTACCTGTCAACATTTCTAACCCATCGTGACCTAGGTCAGGGTCAGTCGCATCAATTAATTAGTTATATTTAAAAAGTTCATCAATTAAATAAATTTCTATCCATTTAGTCTTAAAAAGTTTTTAATACACTTTCCAATGATACTAAGATCTTAAACAAAGAGCCAGAAATAAAGCAATAGAGGAATTGCAAAGATCCAGAATCAGGTCACAAGGCGAGCTAATAAGCATTTTTGTTTTAACTGACCAGGATTTGGCTAGTTTTGCATTACTTTATTAGCATAATATATTATTACTTGTCAAAGAAAAGTGGTCTTGGTTTCATTGGAAAGGTCATTTTAAGAGCTTTCTAACGATATCCGTAAGTAAGTAATTTGGAATCAATGACAAACCAAACCCTTTCCTAAATGTATTTTTTATTATTATTATTACATAGATGCAATTATGCAATTATTAGGCAGATCATTTTTTAATATGGGATACAAAGAACAAATACATAAAACACAGCTAGATAGCCAGGTCATTTGAGTATTTGTCCAACATACATTAAGAAATCTTATTATACACATGAAAGATAAATCACATTTGCTGAGTTCATTTTTGGCTGTGCAACAACCACTGTTGCCAGTAAGGTTCAGAGCTTCAAAAGCCTTGCTTTGCCATCACTAGCCAGCATTATGGGGCAAAACAGTTAAAATCTTGACCAACATCAAGACCAACTTGGCAACATCTGATTGGTTAATGTTTTACACATTCCAGAAGTGTGTAACAGGGCTGGAACTGGATAGGGGGTGTTCAGCAAAAAATTGTGGTTTCTAAATTTTGCAACCTTGTGAGCCTAGTAAAAAACAAACAAAAAAAAAAACTGTTGTATCATAAAGGAAATATGTGTCTGTGAATGGGTGAACTGTTCAGTAGCTGAAAATCTTTATTAAGCCAGCATATTAAGCAAGCCTCCTCAGTCTTGAAATTTGTTGCCGGCTATGAATTCATAATGGGAATATACTGTTTGAAAAGTGATGACATTCTTCATTTTCAATATCTGATGTGTTGTCTTTGTGCTATTTTTAATTGGTAATGAAACAGCACAGAAATTACACAAGTCCGCTAGTTTTCTGGTCCACTCAAATTTCTTTTAAAACTAAAAGCCACATTCACATACTCATACAGAGAGTAGTTCTGCATACAACCTGTCTATAAAACACACATTGGTTCCTGCATTGGGGCCAATATCACTGATATGCAGACTGGAAAGGCCAAGGACTGATCCACCAAACCACCAGACCATTGCTTAATAAATGCCCTGCTTTTCCTCATAACCCGCAGACACATTTCTAGTTAGTATACTTGTGCTACATGTTCTATGGGTGTTCAGAAAACCAAAAAAAAACAAAAAACCTTAATCTGTCATTAGCTTCATCTGTCCATTAAGCAGTGTGTTTATGTTATTTAATGCCATTATCCTTCAGTAGTTTTCTCACAGTCTTCAGGTAGTCAGAGTCTGGGTAGCCATTACTGAAAGAATACACATTAGAAAGATATAATTACTACTAAATATTTTTTACTACCATGCCCTTTTTGGAAGTAGTGCAATTATGACACGAGAAACTTACACTTATGCATCACTACATGCATGCATACAGTATCAGTCAAAAATTGGAACACAGTTGACAGTTACGCTATGTAGCAATTATTGTATATTTTCAAATTTACATATATATTTCAAAAAAAAAATATATATATAAAATTAAATATAAAATTCATAATGTTAACAGGTTGGATCTTAGTATCTAAATATATTGGAAATATAATATATAAGTCTCTCACATCCATTCAGACCTTCAAAAGTGGTCATATGTAAAACTACAGAAATGTGTATGTATGTTTTTTTTAAACAACATTGGACGTTTTAAGTCAAGACTAGTGTAAAATACTCACGCTGTAGTTCCTCCTTCCGGCTGTGTTTTCAGAGGAATTGAAGCTGTCGTGATTACATCCTCACCATCTTTATTTGTGGCTATTCTAAACAGGAGCCTCTGGTTGAAGGCATTCTCCAGGAGATTGAGAACCTTCCTGCCCTCACGGTTGTCAGGCAGGTAAGCATTGAGATGTCTCCCTGCATAATGTTGGCCTGGGTGAGGGTGCTTTTCCTATAGGAAGATACATTTAGATCAAAACCTAGACAGTCATTCAATAACCCATGTGCTTAAGCCTAGCCACACTATACTTCAAGTCACCATGGTTTCAGTGTATAGAGTCAAGTGATAACATGATTCAGTATTCATTTTGAAGAAACTGAATTGAATTGAATTCAACTGAACTGATTATTCATGGCCAGTCTGCTACCATCATCTTGTAAAACAGCCATTCTAACAATCGTTGCTTGTATCTAAATGCATGCTTATTCATGCATTTATTACTTCTAGGCTGGACTATTGTAATTCATTATTATCAGGCTGTCCTAAAAGCTCTCTGAAAAGCCTTCAGCTGATTCAAAATGCTGCAGTTCGAGTACTTGACAGGGACTAGAAAAGAGAGAGCATATTTCTCCCATATTGGCTTCTCTTCATTCGGCTCCCTGTTAAATCCAGAATAAAACTTAAAATTCTTCTTCTCACGTGCAAGGTCTTGAATAATCAGGCCCCATCTTATCTTAAAGACTTTAGAGTACCATAGCACTTCACTCTCAGACTGCTTGCTTACTCGTGGTTCCTAGGATACTTAAAAGTAGACGGGAGGCAGAGCCTTCAGCTTTCAGGCCCCTCTTCCATGGAACCAGCTCCCAGCTCGGATTATTATTAATCTCTGTCTCTCTTCCACAGCATGTCTTTTGTCCTCTCTCTCTCCCCTCAGCCCCAATCGGTCACAGCAGATGACTGCCCCCCTGAGCCTGGTTCTGTCGGAGGTTTCTTCCTGTTAAAAGGGAGTTTTTCCTTCCCTCTGTGGTCAAAGTGCTTGCTTATAGGGGGTCGTTTTGACTGTTGGGTCTTCTCTGTGTTGTTGTAGGGTCTTTATGGACAATAGAAAGTGCCTTGAGGCAACTGTTTGTTGTGATTTGGCGCTATATAAATAAATTTGAATTGAATTGAATTGTAGTTTATGTCTGTTACTGGTAGAAACTCATTTTTTAATTTATTGTTCGCTATGATGTTTGTTTGCTGATTAAGTGTTCTGTCCTGTAAGCATAAGAGATTTTTGCCCCTCTAAATAAATAAATAAATAACTACTTCAGTATTAGGTTGGACCTTTTTTGGGGGGACTTTTTTTTTCTGTTGCATTTGATCGCTTTCACAACAGAGTTTTAAATCATAATGAATCATAATGGTGATATACTGAGATTAGCGACAGACAACTTAGTTTTTCGAGTAATGCAAAAGTAAGCATGACTGCAATCATTGCTGTTAATTTATGACTGTTAACTCACTTTTAATTTATTTGGATACTGAGTGCACCAGCAGCTACATTTCCCGTAGTTGTAAGCGCAGGGTCAGATTTTTGAGTAGCTGACTGAGTCATCACTCTAAATGTTTAGAACAGAACAACACACATTTTTGTCATATTTCTTTCTGGTTGTGCACGTGTGGCAGAATACCCATACACATATAGTATCATCAATAACCACTGAATGCAAGCATCACGTGCGTCCATTATCACTGCCTCCCCAGGTGAATACACAAGACATTACCACCAGTTTTCCTAAATGCTGCTGAGGGGTGTTACCACTCGTGGTCGCATTGTCCACATCACAAGTGGGGGATTTTATTATGGTCAAGGACCAGCGGAGGACCACCTGGCCATTTTAAGTGGCTGTATCTGTAAATAAACTTTGAGCATGGTTTTACAATTGTTAGTTATGATTGTGTTTTCAAAAATAATATTTTATTAAACTGACTTTAAAAGCTTGTTTCAGATGGTCATCTTGGAGAGCTAAAATAGATTTTTTTTCCTTCTAATTCTCCTTGAATACTAATTATGTTTGAATTCATTATGACATAACATTACAGTCAGATTTTTTTCACAAGCGGCCATTGGTAATATGAGTTCTATAAATAAAAGATTACAACAGAAGGAATGTATTCTTCTCACATATTAAATAGTATTGGCATAGCCTTGGTTTAGTCTTGGCTAGTAGGATTAGAGGCAGTGGGAACATTTACAGTGACAACATATACAATGATGCAAATACCATTATTAAAATCAATTTTTGTCTCAACATCATATTTACTTTAAATGAGTCATATACCAGTATCCCTCTTCAGATCAAAGTAGAGGCTGCTGCCTTTCATAGTTTTCTGTTTCCATTTACTGTGACTTCACTAACCAGAAAAACCAGTCCACCAGTTTCTTTCTGACAAGAATGCTGTGAACACGCTGTAGTCTGATCGCTGTAGTTCAACTCAAAGAATACTGAGAGTTATAATTTCTCTTCCTGTTTGAGTGATTGTTTATCTCTTTCAAACCTGCATTTTATGCTGGTTGTGTCACCATGTTTTCTGTGCAGTATATTATGTTTGCATAGTTTAAAATTATGTCATGTAGCCGCATTTTATGAGAGTTAAAAGAAGTGTTTGACTGATGAATGCTACTAGTACTAATAATAATATAATCTAATTGAGCACTCTTTGTAATTGTGCCACAATTACACAACGTTTCATTCTACACACATATTGGGAGCATTCGGGGATTCAGTATCTTGCCCAAGTACACAGACTGAAGGAACCAGAAGTCAGTGACTAACTACCAACCTTCAGACTGGTGAATGCCCTGGTCCACCTCCTGAACCACAATTATCCCAAAAACTAGATATTGTTACATGTTAGATAGACAGCAAATCCACTATAACTGCCTTTAAAGATAGACGTGGTGTAGTATCAGCTAAGCTTACTGTCTGTTTTCCATCAGGGAATGAGAAGTTGATCTCCAGGGTGTTGTCATCAGCAAATCCAGGTAGGCCTTTGTGGAGAACTGCCCAGGTCATTTGACCATCTGGCTGGCAGCCACTCAGTTCTCTGAACTTCCCATTTACCTCTTCAGTAGCTGCACAGACAGGAGATTTTTACTAGAATTGTCATCTAGTAAGTATAGAAACATAATGGAAATCATACCAGGCATTGAGAAATAGGTGTGCGTGTGTGTGTGTGTGTTCAAAGTACCTTGCTGGACTAGTGATGGAGGACCCTGCCCATTAAGATAGCGATTACAGTGAAGCTTTTCGCTACTCTGATTAGAGCCCATACTGTGAGGAAGAAAAACAAACAGGGAAACTCTATGAATTGGCACTTTATCTAGAGTCGATTGCAATGCTTGATAGTTATTTCAATAACTATTTTCAATAAGTCAGTTTACCAGTTTTGGTTAGCACTGACAAAAATAGTCTGTTGTCTTTTTATTCATTAACTTGTGGGTGGAAACCTTATCTTGCAAATAAAGAAAGTATTCCACATTCAGTGGATTTATGAATCACACACAGCTAATTTCACCTTATAATGAAACACATTAACTTCAATGTATATCAGGAAGAAGTTTGTTTTTATAAGAAAGGGCTTTGACAATAAAAACAAAAAATTTCACCACAGAATAAACTAATAAATATCAAAACAATGAGTACCTCAGTAAAGGAAATAAAGGCGTTTCGCAATTCCTCAACTGGTAGAGATTAATTCAAAATTATTGAAAGATGTGTTTCCAAATTCAGTATCACACGTTTACTTATTAATGTTTTATACGCCTTCATTGCTTTGCATATTAGTTAGCTAAGGATGGTTGAACTTTCTGAGAATTCTTTTAGACATGTCCACTCACACAAGTGGGTTTTTGTTGACTGGTTGGGAGAGCGTGATGGTGTGTCAAGGTTGTAAATCACAAAACCCTCTAAGGCCATTAAGGTGGCAGGACAGGGTTAGAGTCCCCTGAAAAAGGGGTGAAATTATGTAAAATTGCTGGATACAAATGTCTGAATGATTTTGTTGGTATTAAGCAGCTTGAATGTCCCACATCAACCCTCTTTTCTTTAACTGCATCTTCTCTTAAACATCAAGGGTCTCAAACATGTTTCCTCTGTACTTTAGTTCAATTGGTGTCATTTCCCTGATAGTAGAGTATCTTAAGACCCAATACATTGTACACACAGTACATTACTGTAATTTAGTGCACAGTATTGTATGGCCCTCAAACATAAGAACTTCCTTTGATGCAGTTCTATACCTAAAAAAGATTTCTGAAGACAAAAAAAAAAAAATTGTCACCATTGATCACAACATACTATACAATAAATTGGAAAGGTGTGACAATAGAGGTTGGGACTGCATTGGGTGAAGAGCTATTTAAAAAAAAAACAGGCAGCAATTCATAGAGATAGGTGAATAAAATAAAACAAAATCAACCCTCCATGATATGGCTATGGAGTTCTTCAGGGGTCAGTGCTAGGTCCAAAACTATTGAAATTATACATAAGCAGCATATGTAAAATCTCAAACATCCTGAAATTTGCACTATTTGCAGATGACACATATATCAGTTTACATCAGCATTTTAGGGGCAATCTTAACAGAAATTAATGAATTGAAATAATGGTTTTATATTAACAAATTGCCACTAAATTTGAGTAAAACAAAAATTATTTGGTTTGGAAAACAACACCTAACTGATCAAGTACAAGTGATGGTAGATAAGGTATGTGTAGAAACGGTGAATAAAAATTTCTGGGTGTGATGTTGGATCATAAAATCTGCTGGAAGCCTCATGTTACTCAAAAGCAAAAATAGCAAAGAGCATCGCATTGTTAGGAAAAACAAGGCACATTCTGAACCAACAATCATTTCATATTTTATACTGTTCAATGATTTTCTCTTACTGTGAATTACTGTGTTGAGTTATGAGCTAACACATACAAAACGATGAAAGAGCTAAATTTTAAAAAGCATAAAGCAAGGATGACAATGACGAGCATGTCCATAGAAGTATGTGGAGTGAATTTGTGAAAGGAAATTTGGAAGAAGATTTGAAAAGGTGTGCTGATAAATCAATTTAAAAATATATAAAGCAACACTTTTAAAGCACTATATAAATGTAAAGTGAAGTGTTAAATATTTATGTGGTTGGACTGTACATGAAAAATGGATAACTCATTATTACTCATTACTGATTATTATGACATACTTTAAAAAGCAATACTACTGGATAAGTACAGTTAAAGAATTTTAGATCAATTCATGAAGATAATATAAAAAGGGATTCTCTATTTGATAGGCACATATATATATATATATATATATATATATATATATATATATATATATTTCAGATTAATCAGTATAATCAGTATAGATACAAACGATGAGCTAGTTAGGAGTAGGAATTAATAGGCAGTTCCTCCTCATTTTCAAACAGGAAATGATATGATTTTGACAGAACATTTGGCACAAATTTGATCAGGCCATTGGTTTTAGTTTCAAACTGTTGAACTTCTTGCTTCATGCGTCACATCTGCTTTAGGATTGAGCCAAGCTGGGGTGCTGTTGTTATTTTTTCTTGTCTCTTCCTGGCTTTCAGGTGAATATGTGGGTGGATTCCTGTGTAACCACCCATGGGCCTCTTGGCATTTTCCTGGGCTGATTGTTGCACACCTGGAGTCCATTAGCATCATCAGTACTGTGTATTTGAGGACTGGCTATGGCTATGTTAAATAAAAACTAGTTTGTAGTTTGCATTCCTCAGTGTCTTGTTTTGTAAATATTTTCTCTCATGTGCTTCCTAGTTTTTCACCTGGTTTACGTGCCATCCATATCAAGACACATACCTGCAATTCCATTTGGAACATGAGCTGCAGCCAAATCTTCAACTATCCACACATTTATGTAGCACCAAATCACAACAACAGTTGCCTGAAGGTGATTTATATTGTAAGGTAAAGACCCTACAATGATTACAGAGAAAACTCCAACAATCAGATGATTCCCATTTGGCAACAGTTGGAATAAAAAAACTCCTTTTTAACAGAAAGCAAGCCCCAACAGAACCTGCGTTGGCGTGAGGGGAGGGAGACAGGGCATACTCTTCAAAATGAAATATAATGAAATATAATTAAATGAAATAAAACTCAAACTTTATAAAACCAGAATGTTCATATTTATGTGTCAAATATCAAACAGCCTACTTTGCTTACAAATTCCATTATCGCAAATTACAAAGATAACTGGTGACTTGTCATTTTATTGGTTAAAAAGACTATATTGACTTGATAGCTGTATCTGAGTAGGGCAGGTGACTCTTGAGTGCTGAAGTAGCTACGTTTAGCTAATTTTAATGTCACTATTTTAATTTAGAATAGAGTCAGAAGTCAAAAATTGTCTACAAAACAACACTCAATAGTGGCTGACTATACACAGGCTAAGAACTTGAAATTCCAGTGATTACAGTAAATGTTTATCCGTTGATGTGCGCTACTGATATTCTTCTTATTACCTGCTGAGCGGCTCTTCTTCTCCACACAGTCGTCCAGTTATCTCAATTTCCCCTGACTTTGTTGTGTAGTCCTGGAACTCAAGACATTAGTTAGCTCAAGATGATATGTGAAATACACTGAGAGCGAGACAGAAAAGGGGAGAAAGAGATAGGTGTGTCCAGTTAATGGGTTGTGGTTTAGGGCTGAATGATCCGTTCAACTGGTAGGGCAGGTTTGGTAATCACTGTAGTATGTGTGCACATATGCATCTGTGTGTGTAACAGAAGTAACTAAGTAAAAGAAAAGTTTAACAGTAGTTTTCTGTATGATGAAAAGAATATCAATTTATTCCTACTATATTTTAAATCTTGATACATTTCATTGAATACATACAACCCTAATTCCAAAAATGTTGTGATGCTTATGTAAAATGTAGATTTAAAAAATGCAATGATTAGCAAATCTAACAAACCCCTATTTTATTCACAACATAGGAAACCTATCAAATGTTTAAACTGAGAAATGATACCATTTAATCCCTCTGGGGTCTATGGTAAAACTGGCTATTTTTTGACTATTTTTGATTTTACCTTTATATTTCACCTTAAAAACTGTTTACTTTACCACATTTTGTATCATCATCAAATATGGCAACAGAAAGTTGTTGGGCAGACACGGTGACCATGTGGCAATGGTGTTCAGGAGGGAAGGAGAATCACACTCCTTGACCAGGCTGTCCACAGGAAACAGTTCAAATAGGAGGTTTTTATTGAGCTGAATGACTGAAGGTGCCAGCAAAGCACTGTCAAGGAATCTGTGGAGGAAATAAATTGACTAAAGAAGGCAAGTTGAATAAGTCTTTTGTAGTCATCCTCTGTATTGATAGCATGCAGAGTGTAATCCTGAAGCTGAACAAACACTTCCTTAAACTCTGGGAAAATATTCGAGTCCGCGAGGTCCACATCTGGTCATGTCCTACGTTCATGTGTTGCTGTGGTGTAGGCACAGTGTGGACCCAAATGTAGGCCTCGTGAGACAGGAATGACAGATTTAATGATGAAGACTTGTCCAAACACAAAATAAAAAATAATGCAGAGCTGGAGCCAGGGATTCACAAAGAGGAAACACAGAACACACAGCATCAGGAAGGATGTGACCAAGAACTGAGGAAAACTGAGGGCTTAAATAAACACATGGGGTAATTAGATTAGAGAGGGCACAGCCAGGGAAAAAAACAGCCAGAAATTCAAGGAGAACACGTGGCTAAACATGTCACTGCTGGTCTGACTGGGGAGGGGCCCAGAGAAAATTACAGAGTCTGAAATTGTTTTGCAAAGTTACACACTGGTTCAGTATTAACTTTTGTGACCTAACTTGGTGCTATTACTGCCAGCATGAATTATAATCTTGCCAAATTTACGTTTCCTTCTTTGTTGCCTGTTCTGGCCCTTGGAAGACATTCAGTTATGGTTGCTCGTGTCGCTAGCTTCATATTTTTTCAAAACAGCTGCCAACAACCAGAGTTTGTTGCTCAGTGGGTGTGGCACCAAGTGGGAAAAAAACGGTTAGAGAGGTGAATGGGTTGGTGATGTACTGGGGGCTTCTGTTTAGGACTATGCTTCCTCCTTACAGTCACCCAGCCAACCTGCTTTCCAGGCTGCTCAGGATCTTATGGGGGAGAGCTAATGGCAACTAAGTTACCTTGGTCCGCATCAACTACTGGCTAGCTATTGAATTTTCCAGGGTGTCCAATTCACATAGCCTGGCCTCCAAAGAGAGGGAACTCAGGACAGCATTGTTAGCGGACTGAGGACAACACTGACAATGCTGTCCCAAGTTTCCTCCCCTGTCACATCAACGTGATTATGCACATGAACAATAATGGGTCACAACAACCTCCAAGGGACTATGCCCACTGGAGTTTAAAAACCTGGGTCTTTCCACCTTTTGATTTGAACTGAAGAAGCCTTTCAGATGAGAAGTGAAATGTCTTCAAGAAACAAAAAGAAATCTTTTCAAGCTCCAGAGACTACTATGACCAGGATGACTGAGAACCCACACCAACATTTTTATTTTGGTTATTTTCTTTCATACACTGCAGAGCAAACATTTTTCCCATTAATTCCAGTGTGTATACTGATAAATTATCTATTATTCTCTTCTTCACTGCTACCTCATATTGAGGGATGTAAAAAGCAGCAGTCCCTGTGCTCCTAGTCTCTGCCTCAAACATGGGGAGAACATACAGAACTCCACAAAGAAAGGCCCATATCAGATGATGGATTCAAACCAGAAATTCTTTGCTGTGAGGCAACAGTGCTAACCACTACACCACCTTGCTGCCCTGTTTGATTGTTTTTTAAAATAAAAAAAAAATGTCATGCTTTTTTTTTATCCTATTCCTAAAATTTCATAATTAAGATATTAAATAAATAACAACAATATTCCAAACAGTCTCGTCAACTTTTATCCCAAATTTTTACTGTTAAAAATGTATTGACTACACTAAAATAACACTGATACAATGACCAGTAGATTCAACCCAACAATGTGGTAATCAGGCATCGTAATGTACAGTATGTTTAGCACAGTTGCCTCATTACAAAAAGGTGGTTTAAACATGCTGTTTAGCTGGGGCCTCTTCTGGAGACTGCATTTTCTCCATATGCCAGCTATAATTGCTTCCAATTGACTAAAGACTTGCACATCAGGTTAACTGGTGATTCTAGCAAAGCTCCTTTTTACAGTTGTGCTTAACTCAGGGCTGAGTCTTTTGCTGACTTGCAGTGCTGAAACCTTAGGCTGAGGTGAGATACCTGGATGTGTTAACCAGAGAATATTTTCTGATAGCTTCAGCTCTCTTTTTATTAAATTATAATCAAAACAAATAATGTCTAAAAATGATTAGTTATCATATACTACCACCCTGTGGTTGAGTTAAATTATAGCAAATCAAGGAAGAAGGTTACTTGTCTATTATTGCTGTTTCAGTGCAACTACAGTTTACCTTGTGGACCAGGTCAGCATGGTCATTATTATGGGTTACAGTGGGCATGGTATTAGTGACCAGAATGATAGAGAATTTCTTTCTGACAACTTTAATTAATGAGTAATTGAATTTTCTGCACAGTTTACACAGAATACACAATAATATTGAGATAATGAAATCAAGTAAGTTCATTTTTCTTGTATTGCAAACTGGCCCCCTTTGCAGTGCATTCCCCTTAAATATACAACCAGAAAGCAGCAACAAAGTACAGTGCCATACATCCTTCGCTGCTTCTTATCAGGTTGTTAAGTGATGGCATAGAATTCCATTTCGGGGTCCAAACTCTACTGTGTTTCAATATGCTGCAATGCTGTGATCCTTGTTGTTTTAACCAATCCGAATAAAAAAAACACTCAGCTGTCATTTTACTGCTTTCCTTGCAATATGAAAGAGAAGAGGAAATGGCTGCAGTTAATAAGGTACATTACAATCTTCTGAATGAAGAAGTAAAAGTATTAAAAGCCCAAACTGGCTTTTGGTGGTTAAGTCCCACACAGACTATGGACTTTAATGGGTTTTCTTACTACAAAGACATCACTTTGTTTTGTATTTCAGGTGTCATTGACAGCTAAGATTGCCAGCTAAGGCGAAGATGGCAAGTGGCGAGAATCTAGCTGGCAATCTTAAGCTTGGAGGCACAAAAAAAAAATGATACCCAAAACACAGCAATGTCTTTGTAGTAAGAAAACACATTAAAGTCCATAGCCTATGTGGGACTTCACCACCAAAATAGAGAATCACCAAATAGCCAGCTAACTTTGTCAGCACTTACCTCATTTACCAAAAAACACAAGGATGTGTGTGGTTATAGTAATGATGGTTGCTGTTATTGTTGTAAACATGACTAATGAAGCGCTAACATCCATCTATCTATTGCCTTCTGCTTAGGATGGAACCTATCCCAGCTGTCATGGGATAGAGAGGGAAGGTACTGAGGGGATGTTCCAGACAACCACAAGACTGTCTGATGTAAGAGTTTACATACATAATTCATACAAGGAGTCAAAGTAAATGTCAAAACTGAAATATTACCTGAGGCCTTTTTGGACTTATCCCTGTAAAATGCCCAAGTTTTGACAGTGATACCAGTGCCCATTCTTTGTCCTCCTGAGTGACAGGTCTTTTGAATCCAGCTGGAAACAAAAATATAATTTGAGTAATCAAATAAGTAATCATTTCAAGGGAGGATGCTATATCAAAATTAATTCTATTAGGACTGTTCTCTCCACTGTTCTAGAATCCACTGGTGTTGTGCTACCACAGCATCAAATGGTTTGCATTGCGTTTGGTGATGTCATGTTCTGGTTATGTGGCTGAGGAAGTGTTGACCTAAGACTTTAACGAGAAGCAGCTTTATTGTTGTAGGTGCCTCTCAAAACTACAAACATAAATAACACTAAACTAGGATGTGAAAACAGCTGATGCTGAAGTTATTCCTCGAAAATATTGAATATCAAATAACACAAAAGAAATGCAAAGGACACACTGCCAGGAAGGAAGACGGGAAGATGCCATGAGGGAGGATGCAACAACGAACTGGAGAAGAGGACTTAAATACACACAAGGTAGGAAGAAGGGAGACAGCAGGGGAGAAGAGGTGAACAGAATTAGACAAACGAAAACAAGGGACGCAAAACAGAACACAATGCACATGAGACAAGGATTGCCAAAACAAGACAGGAAGTGACCAAACATGACAAGCGTGAACTTAACAAAACACAGGGAAGCAGGTACACAGACAGATTACAAACACAATCAAAACTGAGCTCACACATGACGGGCTGAGGATAAAACACAGAGACATGGGCGAGACTAGGGCAGACACAGACACAGAAATATGGACTTCCACAACACAGGGAGCAAAACTAAATATAGAACACACGAAACAAGGGACATAGACACAGAGGGACAAAACCAACACTGGAACACAGAGACATGGGGATAACAAGAATTTCATACAACTAACTAGAACTAATAACAGGATTCAAAGAACTATAACAAACTGTAAGTAAACTTAGAAACCCAGAAGACTAACAACAATAACAGAATGTAAGGGAACACAAAACTACTACAAACTTAAACACAGTCTACAAAGAAGAAAAACTAGGTCTTCAGAAATACAGCAGAAAGTCCAAGTCACACAAATCCGATTGTTGTTCTAGTCGGATGGCTCTGCAGGTCCTGATTTTTCCTAACCTTAATTCCAATAAAAATCATCACCTAAATCAGATTTTTAACAGTATTTCCTGAAAATACTCTTTTGTCTGACCATTTTTGATAACATTTCATTTCACTTTAATGGATTATACAGCACTGGGCAATAAACCTCATTACAGTACATGTCTTTCTGAAAGTGCTGTAGCTAAATTAAGGACATGATCCTGGACTGTTATCTACTTCAAAGCCATGTGCCAACACAATGCAGAGAAGCTACCTAAACTTTACTCCTATAGCAGTAGATTATCTTGTCAAAAGTGTTACATCCTCACTCCATCCAACTGTGGCTCCTCTGAAAAAGAAGGCAACAAATCATAGATACTTGACTCTCTGGTAGAACTCACAAACAAGCATGAGTAGGGTGGAGAGGAAATGGTTTTGCACTCTTTTGCTTTTTTTTTGCCTGGAAAAATAGTTTGTTATTCTATAAAAAATCCTCCATGAACCTAGGGCATCTTACTGTTTATCACTGATCGAGAAAAAACAGGAACATCCCCAGGTTTCTTTTCAGCACTGTAGGCAGGCTGATAAACATCAGGGCTCTGCTGAGCCAAGTATAACTTTAACCTTAATTAGCGCTAACTTTAAGAATTTCTTCACAAAGAACATTTTAACCATTAGAGAAAAAAGTATTCACAGCTGTCAGAGAGATGTGTCATTAAGTACAACAACTTTAATAACTCCTGCTATTTACTTAGACTGTATTCGTCCTATTGATCTTACTAGCTTAACATGGCTTTTAGACCTCACTCCAACAAGACTTCTCAAAGATGTTTCACCATTAATCAATGCTTCAGTTTTAAATATGATTAATCTATCTTTAATAATGGGCTATATATCACAACCTTTTAAGGTGGCAGTAATTAATCCATTACTTAAAAAGCCCTTGGACCAATACTTTTTGCATTATACATGCTTCTCTTAGGCAATTTTATTTGAAAACAGTGCAATTTCCTTGACCAGTAGTTTTATTGCTATGCAGACTTATTTATCCATGAAGCCAGATAATGTAAGTCAACTACAGGAATGTTTTAGAGACATACCTGGTTGACTTCTAATATTCTTCTTCTTCTTTTTAATCCTGTCTCGTCCAGCAGCTTTTGGTATCAAAATCATGATCTTGGTATAATTTGGTATAATTTGGTAAAATATATACCAAACATATTTGCTTTTCCAAGACAAGCTCTATAAACTCCCTCCTCCTACTCCTCTTGTTAGTGTTCCTCTTTTAATATTTTCAATTTCTTTATTATATTTTTTTATTATTATTCACATTAGTACATGTGTAATATAGCAATGCCAGAGCTGACAGGTATACTTTATACTTTACTGATCCCACAATTGGGAAATTACAGTTAACGGAACACCCATCCAAGAAAAGACAAACAACCAGACAAACATAGGGAGATAAGTGTCTGCGGCCTTGCTGCCATTACCAAGAGGCGCTGCCGTTACAAAAGAGGGAAACAAAGCAAAAACAATAGGATATGTGAGGTAAAAAAAAAATCATCTCATATTTTGCTCCATAATGGGGGCACAGTATGAGGCTGAAAAACCTCTGCATAGTAGGCACACATAGCCTATAGTACGGGAGCACTAGGGTGGGTAGGGGCAGGGGTGGAAGGGAAGCCAGCGGAGGCTAGTGGGATCGGGCTACTGTGCGGCTGACTCAACCCCCCCCCCTCAGCTAACAGTTCCTGATAAGATGTGGAGTGTTCTTCGGCAGCTTGTCTAGGGATATCAGTTCACACAGGTCAGAAGACAGGACAGTGGGGGTGTAGAGCATCTGTTTACAAAACATCCAGGAGAAGAATGAAATAACCGGCAATCCAAGGCCATCAGGGAGCCAAATTTCACATTCCACAAATTGTTTTTGTACAGGCTGTACTGATTAATTTGTTGACAGCCTTTAGTGGCTGTGGCTTGGTTGGTAGAGCAGGTCACCTATTAATCGGAAGGTTGTTGGTTCAATTCCCAGCTGCTCTGGGCTACATGCCAAAGTATCCTTGCGCAAGATCCTGAACTCCAAGTTGCTCTCCGACATATGTGTTGGAGTGTGAATGTTAGATAATAAGCAGTTAGCTTAGTTACATATGGAAGTGAATGAGTGAAGGCAAATGTGTTGTAAGAGTGCTCAGTTATAGTAGAAAAGCATTATATAAGAACTAGTCCATTTAGTCTTTCTGGCACCTCTCAATGGCAAAAAGTCCAATCATCTGAATTTTCTTGGTCCATTCCTTCACCATGCAGAAACGGATACAGATACATCTCTAAGATCTAATCCCTTCCGATTCAGTTCCAGATATACTGAGTCTAAGTTTGAGTTTGTACTGGTCTGCAATCCCATAACAGGCAGCCTTACCAAGGCCCATATGGCTGCCCAGACTTCTCGAATTTCACGATAAGCCAGATATCCCAAGTCCAATCAGGAGAAATCCTGGTATCAATAAGCCAACTATATATGCCATGTCCTCAATCGACAGCACGGCCAGGCACGTCATCTTACACTCTCCACAGGAATCCATAACATAGCCAGCCGGGTATGTCAATCGAATAAGAGGAAAGAGGGTTCTCCTTTCCCCAGTCTCCTCATGGTGAAAATTTGATCATCAATAGCGTTGAGAGACCAGCTGACCAGATCCATAACTTTAATTTCCAGTTCGGAAGATGTGTGAAGAAAGGCTCTAAAACAGCGAAGCAGCAAGCAGAGTAAATAAGGAAGGGCTAGGGAGAGAAGAAAATGCGTCCATCTCCAATGAGAGCAAGAAAAAAAAGGTAGAGGAAGAAAGAGACAGAAAGGAAAAAAGGGGAGAAATAGGTTCAAACATAAGAATGAAAGGACCAGAACACAAGTAGAAGTCACCAAGTGTTGTACCTGTAAGACAACATGTGTTGTTTTACAAGTTGGTGAAACCACACCTGGAAAAAAAAGAAGAAAAAACAGATACCCAAACCAATGACCATGTTGTGTTTTGTGTGTGTGTGTGTGTGTGAGAGAGAGAGAGAGAGAGAGAGAGAGAGAGAGAGAGACAATATCTTTTTGTGTGTGTTTGTTTCAAAACATACTTTATAATGAGGGTGAGAAGTCGTCAACAACGGCCCCCCAGGAGCCAGAGGCAGACAAAGCCAAAACATCCAGCCATGTGCAACCCAGTCCCAGCCATACACACGCACACACACAAACACACTGACCACATACACAAACACATATATAGTCCACTGACTTACTCAGACACACGCATACAACAACCACACACACGCACACACATAAATACACATTAAGCCCCCTCCAAAATGTGGGTGAACAGCCAGCATCACCCCCCAAAACCCTCAATGTCTAAGATTCAGATGAAATTGAAGAGCAGGCTGCAGTGAAGAGGTGAATGGGGCCACCTCAGCAGCCCCACCCACCAACCTCTGGGTACAGTGATGTGCTGTGAACCGTAATGACTATAATGTAATTAAAAAAGGATGGATGGGTCACTGCGCAGCACATGAGCAAATCTATGTGAATGACCCTACTCACTGTGGCCTATGTGATCATTTCCTACTTCTAAATTTAGACAAAACTGAGGTTATTTTACTTCATAATAAAATATTAGAAACATTGTGTTTTACTAGATACCTACTTTAGATGGCATTACCGTGGCCTCCAGTAACACTGTATGGAATCTCTGAGTCATTTTTGACCAGGATGTCCTTCAGCGTGCACATTAAAAAATATGTAGAACTGCCAACATTTGTGTAATATCGTTAAAATTAGAAACATCCCATCTCAGAGTGATACTGAAAAGCTAGTTTATCCATTTATTACTTCTAGGCTGTACAATTGTAATTCATTATCAGGTCAGTCTAAAAGCTCCCTGAAATTCTTCAGTTCATCCAGAGCGCTGTAGGGTCACTCTGTGATAAACTGTACAATTGAAGCCTGTGTGAAATATGATATAATATTGATTTAAGCAAAAGAAGCTCAATTGCTGTAGTTAATTTTAAATCTATATAGTCAAAGCTACAAATAAGATAAAATCAGCTTAAACAATTTTAAGTGCCCATTCAGATTTGGTGGACAAGGTTTTATTACATGAGTAAGGACCTTCTCTTTAAATCTCTCTTCTCCTTAACTCTCTCTCCTAACACAACTTTAAAGACAGGGAAAAAATGAATGTTGGAATTTTAGTCGAAAAGGCAAAAGGAAAGATTGTCAATAAAATCTGAATTCTGCAGCTAAAGTGTGTTCAAATCATCTATTGTGGGAGTAACCATTGGTGTCCAACTTTGTTATGTCCATGCATCCCAGGTGCTGCTCTCCCCAAAATACTCAAATACTCATCATAGATTGCTTATTTGAAATAAATAGCAATTCAGCCTTGCATTAATATCCCAAAATACCATCAAGCGGATAGACTGATGGAATTAAACAGTATCCAAGGGAAAACAAAAATGGTGTCCAAGACAGTAGAACTGATGCTTGACTGGATTAGGCAGCCCACATATGCACATATCGCTACTTGGCAGATGCAGCATGCATGATTTATCACTCTGATGGATGGCAATGGATCAGCTCGGAGGTCAGTATCTTGCCTAAGGACACTTTGACATGCAGACTAGAGGAGCCGGGGATCAAACCACCAACCCTCCAACTGGTAAATGATGAGCCACAGTTGCCCTGAGCTATCATGTTTCTCTCATATTAGCTTCTCTTCATGGGCTCCCTGTTAAATTCAGAATTCAATTTAAAATCTTTCTCCTCATACAAAATCTTGAATAATTAGGCCTTCAAGATAGTACCATATCCCTACATGCTTACTTGTGGTTCCTCGAGTTTACACTGGAGTGTTGTGGTTCCATATCCCACTCTAGATGAGCTATAACTGCTGGCTTGTTTATTGACCCCCTGATGGTCAGTTATACCTGTGATTACGTCAGGTAGCATGTTGACATGGATAGAGGTCTCTAAAAGTTAGGCATGAATTGGCAGTCACACTTCTGTCAGACTGCCCCAGAGCAGCTGTGGCTACATTAATAGCTTACCACCTCCAAGTATGATTGAGGTGTGAATGAATGGAATTGTAAAGCGTCTTTGAGCACCATGAAAAAGCGCTATATAAGTCTACGGCATCATCATTATTATTATTATTAAAACTGTTTTAGACAAAATATTAAATCAGTAGACACTGTTATGTTTGGAAGTAAGTAGTATGAAGCAGTAACTTGAATAGGCAAGGACTCCTTTTAACAGTTTTACTCTTAACTTGCTCAGTAACACAGTAACTTGTACGGCAGCATCAGGTGTACATTTTCCTCCATTTTCTCTCTTCTTCTTCTCTCCACTACACACAGCATTAACCACATATGCCACCTAGTGGTGGCCACAGTTCATTCAGTATCATCTGGATGCATTTGAGTCAAGACACCACCCAGTCCATAGTCTGCAGCATCTGGTGACAATGGTTGGGAGAAGGGGTCAAAAAGAGCAAGCACTGGGCTGTTCAATAGAAGCTCTTTTAGTTCTTTAAAGTTTTGATCAGCCCCTTCAGTCCATATGAAAGCCAAGTCAGCAGTTTCTCTCAGTACAGCCCGCATTGGTTCCACTACTGTAGCAAAATTGGGAAGGAATTTACTGTACCAAGAGATTAAACCCAGGAAGGAACATAGAGATGGCAGATCATGTGGTGGTGGAGCATCACGGATAGCTGCACTGTGGTCCGGGTCAGGAAGGATGCCATCCTTGGAGATGATGTGGCCTAGGAATCTGAGGCTGGACTGTCTGAATGTACCTTTTTGCATGTTGAGTGTCAGACCTGCATCTGTAAGATGCTGGAGAACAGCACACAGGCGTCCATCATGTTCCTGTAGAGAGGATCCTGCAACAATAACATCATCCAAATAATTGTGGACACCAGGTAGACCTTTAAGCACAGATTCCATCATTTTTTTTGGAATGCAGATAGAGCAGAGGCCAAACTGTAAGGGACACGGCAGTAGTGGAAGAGCCTTTGTGTGTGATGAAGGCTGTGAGGTTTTGACTGTCCTCATGTAGTGGAAGTTGGTGGTATGCAGATGCCAGATCTATGGAAGAAAACACAGACGCACCCCCTGAGCTCACTTAAATGTGTCACCTCCATGT
>JAMQGT020011519.1:0-53335 GCA_024447675.2 Pterophyllum scalare | reverse complement strand
AGCATATGCAACTGTCTAGTAGTAGAGGACATACGTATTGCTGGGAAACAAATGCTGGCTTATCATTAAGCTCCTGTGATTAGTCTGCAAAAAGAGGTCCTACCACAAGAGGGCAGCATCACATCATTTGAAACATTTCCAGTGGCCAGTGGAGTCAAGGGAGGATTTACAAGGAGGTGTTGAATAATATAATGCATAACCTTATATCCACACCAAGTGTTCTCCTGTGGGTAATTAGTTTGTATAGCTACAGTTTTACAACTAATCAGCACTAATTCCACCTGGCAGTAAGTTTACTGACCCCTGGCTAAATACTCACACTCGGGGGTTTAGTAATGTGCAGATTAGCAGGGTTATTTGTTTACACTAACTGAGACATTAACAAAGACTTTGATGTCCAAAAGGTGTTCTACCAGAAAGCTGACCTTGTGATGTCCTCAACAAAGAGACATACTGCAACAGTCTGCAGCCAGACTAGCTGCCAGCTGTCTGGTATGCAGTGTATTGACAGAATTAGCAGCCATGCTTGATGTAGGCTCAGACAAGAATAAGTGAAGAAGAGGTCTTTAAGAAGGATTTGTGAACAAGTTTAAGATGTCAAAATAAGGTCTTTGAAGAAAAGTGTATGTGAATGTATGAGAAGTTAAGGTGAAATTTTGATGTGGAATAGTTAAAGCCCCAAAGCTCTTAAATCTGGTCTTTATTACTAAAAGAGCACCGTGATGATGTACTGCAAGTGGGCTCCTAACATGTGTTCTAACATGACTTAACATGTTTCCTAGGAAAGATGTTCGAGAGCTGGGAATGACTTTGGTCATCAATGCCAGGAAGAAGCCGCCCCCTCTGCACCTCTACAAGGCTCTATTGATGGCCCAGGTTAAAGCAGCAAACCTGCATACACATGTCAGAAAGAGTTATTTGAGCCATAGTTAAGAGAAATAAGTTGATGCCAGGATAATGGGAAGTATCTGATATACTGGAAAACACAGGCCTAGGGGTATAGTCACTATCAGATCCACTGGCCTGATGCAAAGTACAAAGTGCACTGTAGGCCTGTGGTTATTAAGGTTTTACCATAAATGAGAAAAAAGTCAGGAATACATTTACCACTTAAGAACACTTGACAGCATTCCCCTAACCTATTCATTTTCTGCTTCAGGAGCAAGCTCTCCATGCTGTCCACAGTATTGTCATGCTAATGGATAAAGACACTTGTCCACGGCCTGAAAAACACCCTGGTCTGCAGGTCAGACATTAAAACACAGCTCATGTCCCTATTCTCGTTATTTTTCATTTTCACTAATAGCAAAAATGAAAAAGAGATGAGTGTGACTTTTCCTTCCTTACAAAACCTTTGCCTTTGTCCGTTAGATGGATTTGGTGACCACTATGAAAGCCCTAAACAAGACAGTGGAAGCTTCCCAGCTAACCTCTGACTTTGGAGGTACCTTCACTTACAGTCACACTGAGTGGCTGCAGTTCCATCAGGTATTAAAAATTCACTCTCAGCCTACACAGCTGCTCTGTTGGTGGTATTGCATCCTAATTACATCACTCTGATAAACTGTGGGGTGGTCTCTGGTGATTAAAAATGTTCAACCCCAGCTCTAGAACAGTGGAAATTACCCACCCACACCATGCATGCACAATCTCTGATGTTCTTAAGCTCTGCTTTGCTTTTCATCTTTGAGGGAGGGTGTGGTCACAGGGGAAAGTGCAAAGTCTCATCTGAATGATGAATGAGATTATTTATTATAGTGTTAATTCCTCACATTAAGCAGATATTTTATCCTGGTTAAGCAACACTGATCACTGCAGACTCTCAAGTGGCTAATGGCCCTCAACCAAGGCCACTAGCTCATTTAGAAAATGCATGCTACTTTGACAAGCAGGGCGATTACTTTGTGCAGTATATACAGTAGCATAGAAGACATGATATTTCAGTATATTTGAAATACCGAACACTTGCAAAGCAGAATGCCAGACTGAGAAGAGAAAACAAAGAATCCATAAGCCCAACTTATGGCTCTCAAACCATTTATGTTCCCATTTTTTTTCCCAATCTAATGCTACAAGCTAATTGAAAGGTAATCTAGTTCAACATTAAATCATAATGGTGACTACAAAACAACTGGAAAACACATTTAACATTTCTTATACATTAGGTTGTAAACATTTGGTAAGTTAAAGTTTATTATATCATCAGAACTGTGATTATAATATGGGATTGCTTCTGCCTGGCACTGCCTCTTCCACAAAGCTTCTCATTTCAGTACGATGGGATGTTTCATTTCAGAGACTGGTTTCATTTATGACTGACCTGCGAGGAGCTGACAGTTTGTTGCAAAAGGCCATTAAGAGGGTGGATCAGAAACCCAAATGGAAACAGCTCAGGTAACACATATATGTTTGTACTATATTGTTGTAAAATTAGAGTGTGCCCACTTTTGGAACACGTGTCAAATGCTCACATTTTGGCTTGCTCTGTGGATTAAAACAGGAAGTGCAACAATGCATTCAGGAACAGAGGGTTTTAATGAAAGAGGTGCTGGAAGATGCAAGACTGGTGACTTTGCAAAGGGAAGGAGGGGCTTTTCTGGCCAGGATGAAGAAAGAGGAGTTCAGATTTCCACAGTCTGAGGACTATAGGTATCAGATATGATTTTGTGACTTATTGTTGTTCTTCTTGTCCAGCTCATTGTATTCAGTATAGCATGCACTGCAAAACAAAAAATATTATAAATATATGACAAAGTTGCTCAAACTACATTTCACATACACTTTGCAGCATCTACTGTCATGTTCCTCGATCGAGGACCCAGAGTTTTCTGGTTTGAAATTTTAAGATCTGTTTCGTCTGTGTTGATTCTTGGTTTATGGTGGATTTTGCAGTCTTGGTAACTTCTTCTTGTATTATAATTCCTGATTAGGTTTTTGATACTGATATTCCTAGAGTTTTGGTTCTTTAGTTCTGTTTGTGGGTTCTGCTTGTTATTCTTCAAGTGTTCTTTCCTCCTTTGTGTTTCTGCCTCCATGTCACTCTGTTTGTCTGTGCCCCGTGTTTAGTCTGTCTCTTTTCTGTTTTATCATCTGTCTTTGTATAAAGTTTACATGTCTTAATCTGGGTCTCTGTTTGCCACTTCCTGTTTCACTTTGGCAGTCCTTGTGTCGTCTTCTTTATATCCAGTTTATCTTCCTTGGTTCTGTTGGTTAGATTCTGTTCAGCTGTGTTCCCTCTGATGTGTCATATCTCCCTGATTTCCTTGTCTATGTTTTCTTCTGGTCTCTGCTGCGTCGTCATCATTGGCGTCCCTTCTGCTGTGAGCCCTCCTGTCTGTGTGTGTATTTCTGATTAAGTTAGTTTCCTAGTTTGGTCTACTGGCTCCCGTCCATCTCTGTCAGTCCTTTGTTTCCAGCAATGGTTTCAGTTAAAGTCCTGTCTCAAGTCCTGCATCTGAGTCCTAAAACCTGCCTGCAACAGCACATCACATGATATCTACTCTGATAAAGTACATCAGCGATCTTGTATTTGCATTTGCCATACTATGCAACTTCCTGTGTACAGTCCACTATATTTATATTTTGGACTGTTATGTTTTCAATTTATTTAATAATAATTGTTAATAGTTGGACTACTCTAAAAATTTAAGTTTTTAACACCCACACGTTCTTTTCAGTTACCTGGGATAATTAAGTCTTGAAACAGCTCTAGGTTTGGTGAAACCATCCTGAGAATCACTAAATTTCACTAAGTGGATACGGTGGGTACAGCAACACCAACAGGCTTGTGAGGAAGAAGTAAATCAAGGACACCCACACCTTCCCGAGAACATTTCTACTGTAATTGTGTCATCTAAATGGGAAAAAAATCTGCGTGGCCATGTGGGCACCTGTAAAATGTTGGCACAGTGCAATTAGACAAGTGTCATTCTCACAGCAAATGCCAAACCCAGATCCAAACCTATTCCATGAAGCTCTCTGTGCACTGTTCTTGAGCTAATCTGAAGGTCACAGGAAGTTGGCAGTTCGGTAGTGACAGCAGCGTGACTCTGTAGTTGGAGAGCCTTGGAGTAAACCAGCCTGCCTGTAGTTCAGACGTCTTACCAACTGAAAACATTTGGCATTTATGCGCATTTTATACGTATGATGGCTGTTAAAATTTTCAAAAGTGATTCTGTCTATATAGCCATTTACTCCCACATTAAACTGCTTTATAAATGCAACATCACAATACACTTTAGAGTCGGTGTTAACTGTTTACTTTCATATCCTACGTTTGCAGAGATGCTTTGGAGTCTGTGACAAGTCTCTATAACCAAGTGGAGGAGAAGCTTCACACACTGGTGATGAGATCTAATGTGTCACTTCAACAGCTGGAGTTCCTTTTCAGGCTAAGAGAGATGGAGGCCAAAATCACCATGGTATTTCTAGTACTCTTAGTCTGTTTACAGTATGTGTTTAAACATCTAACAGTTATGTAATGATATGCTTGTAACTGGCCAAGCTAAATGTACAAAGTTTCAATGCATAACGGCAGCATTATGTCTTGTAGGCCGGGTTGTGGTTCAGCACAGAAGGTGAACAGAGACTGAAGGACTCTTACCCAACAGATGATACCCTGGTGTGCACTGAAAAGGCCTTGCAGGACTTTCATGCATTTCTTACTCAGGCTAAGGTACCCCCTCCACCCCGCCATATAACAAAAAACATTTTTTATTACATATTCCATGTGTTTTCCATACGCTTAAAATATTTTAATTGCTTCAGTGATATCAGCAAACTGCAAATAAAAGGGGGAAGGAAATGCATTCCACTTAACACTTTCATCATTTATCACAGGAAAAACAACAGAACGCCTTGATCCTTGTGAGAGAGGCAGAGGGGATTTTTGGGTCCAGTGACAGCAGCATTGCAAAAAATATTTTTCAAAATCTCGTCAGCACTTTCAGATCCAACGTAGAAGACTTCATGTTGCGTGCAGAACAGCTATACAAAGAACTGGAAGCACTTGTGCATGTGTCCACCTTCTGTGAAAAGGTTTGTGTTTCGTAATGGCTCCTGACAATTTGAAGAAGTCTTTGTCTTTTTTGCCCTTTGTAAATATTTTTACTTTCTACTTTCTAAAATGTTTTCTTTTCTTTCAATCACTCACTTTGTCTAGGCATCTGCCCTGGCCAAAGATTGCAGTCATTTTTTGGAACAGGTAGAGCAGGGGTGTTACTCAGCTCAGAGCCTAAATACACTCCAAATGTATGAGGAGAGATTAGGTGGTCAATTCTCCACCCCTCACTTCCAGACTGTGAAAGCTAAAGCCTGCGCCATGGGATCAGGGGCTTCAGGAGCAATGAGAGTGTGGAATGCAGCCTGGGTCCAGTGCCAAGAAGTCAGGCAGCGTCTTAAGGAGATGCAGAAGAAGAAAAAAAACATAGATAAGAACCAGATCCAACAGACCACAGCTGCAAACCCTCCAGGGGACCATGGAAAAACGGAGAAAGAGGAGAAAGGCAGTGTGATAGCAGAGGCAGAACAGTCCTTGACCCCACAGCTTAGCACCAGTGCTGCATACCTCAACCACTGTGGCTTCAAAGCGAGCAAAGACAAAGATTCCAACGCACTGCAGTTACCTGAAAGACCAGATAAAAATGGAGAAAACATACCTGATTTCCCACAAGTCAGTAACTGCCAACAAGAAAGCAAGTTGAGGCCAAGAGAGCACCACAGTGAAACAGATCTAAGAAATGTAAGCTCAACAAAAGGCGATGAGGAGCTTCCATTGCACCAACCTTTGAGTCGGTCCCTAAGTGAGGGCTCACATGTGAGCCCTCATTTGACAAGCATCCCTGGTTTTTCACCTTTAAGTGTGAATCACAAGCACTGTCATAGTAAGACACAGTCACTGGAACAAAATCAGCAGTGCATTCAAAATGTGCCTATTTCCCATAACAAGAGACTATGGCCAGGAAACCTGATCAGAAAATCAGAAAGAGACAGTAATGAAGGGAAGGGTGAAGGATATATAGACTCCACCCGGAGCCCTGAAGATGTCAGTACTCCAGAGACATTATTTACACCAGAAGAAATCAATGGCAGCAATGTTTTGTAAGTAATACCTCCTCCTCACCTGTAATCTAGAGCAAAAGGCTGTCCAACATGTAGCAAACTATATTAAAATGTATCCATGAATGCCACAAATGTTCACCAGCTAGCAATATGTCATACGAAGAAATGCTACCCACCCACACACACACAGTGTAAAACTGAGCTCACCTGGGTTTCATTTCCTGCACGTGGAACAGGAAAGTACGGAGAATCATGGAGGAGCTACTGTCCACTGAGAGAGAGTATGTGAACGCCCTGGGCTACGTTCGAGAGCACTACTTTCCTGAGCTGGAGAGGTCAGATGTCCCTCAGGACCTCAGGGGCCAGAGGGGGAGCATCTTTGGTAACTTAGAAAAACTCCATGACTTCCACC
This sequence comes from Pterophyllum scalare, assembly GCA_024447675.2. Taxonomy (NCBI): domain Eukaryota; kingdom Metazoa; phylum Chordata; class Actinopteri; order Cichliformes; family Cichlidae; genus Pterophyllum; species Pterophyllum scalare. Next base: position 46,863 of record JAMQGT020011519.1, on the reverse strand, counting down.
GACATTATTTCCTGAATGAGTTGGAGAGCTGTGTGAATGAACCCTTCAGAATAGGACGCTGCTTTCTACGTCATGTAGGTGCCATGTCTCTTCAGTGTCTCCTCCATGTCTCTTGAAAAACTGATTATACTTTTGTCAGCCATATATATATATATATATATATATATATATATATATATATATATATATCATTAGTTTTTCAGCTTTGGCAGCTGTTTAATGATGAGTAGTGGTCTGTGGTTTTGTTAATTTGAGCCAAACACAGAAAATGATGCATAATTGCATAATCAATTGCTTTCAGATGTATCCTGACTGTAAACTGATATCTTTTACTGGCAAGACAAAAAATTCACTAGAATTGTGATGCACTGCACATGAAATTGTGACATACTTGCATGCAGAGTCCTGACTAATTGTCTGCATTTATTTTCCATTCTAGAGAGAAAACTTTGCTCTGTATGCCCTTTACAGCAAGAACAAACCACAGTCTGACAGTCTTCTCATCAATCATGGACAGGCTTTTTTCAAGGTGAGAACAAAAAGGTGGAACTGGCAGATTTTCAGTGGACTGTTACAAGGCACAACCACACAGCAGCACAATGGTACCACACACCACAGTTTACGTGGTGAATGTTCTCCCTCTGATGCCTCAGGACGTTGAAGTTGAAGAGAGCAAAGCTGGAAGACAAATTTTAAAATGACAAGAAAGTTCCTTGTTGTCTTCTTCTAATCCAGGAGACACAGCTCTCAACACCAGTAATTATCCTCTAAGTCGATGCTGAAATTACTAGTGGTCTGAACAGTACTTGCAAGAAGTGATCTAAACATAACAGGAGCACTGGAAGTGATCCAGAGGTGCACAAGTAGTCAAATTTATATTAGGTATGATTTTGCCATTAGAAAAAGCATTTATTGAAAGAATTTTCTTCTAATCTCACTCAGCCCATATCCCATAATATATGCACAAGAGTTCCACCATATCAAACACCTTTTCAGCTCCTATGCATGCCAGTCCTCTTGTAACAATACTACTTTGTTGTCTCATTTTTCCAGCAAAAGCAGCTGAAGCTGGGTGATAGAATGGACTTATGGTCGTACCTGTTGAAGCCTGTACAGCGCATTAGTAAATACAGCCTGCTGCTGCAGGACATGGTGAGGGAGTGTGATCCGGGACAAATGCGAGAGATTGCTGAACTAAAGGCAGCCCTTGAGGTCATCCACTTCCAACTTCGCCATGGCAACAACTTGCTGGCGATGGACGCCATCCACCACTGTGACGTAAGGAGGACCTCAGTTGCTTTAGTTCTGTGTCAGTTGATTAACAGGATTACCAGAAAGAGGTTTTCAAGTGTTGTATACATATTACAGAATATAGTATGCATATGTATACACTAGTATATAGATATAATTATCTATATACTAGTGTATACATTTATAAGAACTATTACAGTGGTTTGTCATGCCAACTATTGAGCAACATCTGTGGAATTTCAGCAGTAGAGTTGGGAAGGAGGTACAGGCAGATCTACGACATCTGCAAATACTAGCATTCTTAGATAATAGTAATCATTTCTTGGTTTTGTGCAACAGCGCTGGCAAGTCATTAGGTAAGCCATGGGTTAGGATGGGATAGGATTAATAAGAAAGAAAGAATATATTAACATTTTTTCCATGAATGCAAAAGGAGGTGGTGTGTGGGGGGATGGTGGTCTGGAGCTCCACTATCTGACAGCCAAGGGAGTGGATATTCAAAGGAATTTTGTTAGTATGCAGACTTGAACAAATGTCAAAAATAACAAAAGTTCAGATTCTAGTTTTGCTGCTTATTTGTTTGAGATCTTCCTCAGATGAATTTAGAAGGCTGATAGTGATAAAAGCATTGTACAATTAGAATGTACTTTTTGCATTTGCTGTGCTGACTGCAGCACTGTACCTGACTGCCACTGAGCCTCATTTAATCTCCCTTTTTGTGAATTACAGGTAAATCTAAAGGAACAAGGGCAGCTGATTCGCCAGGATGAGTTCTTGGTAACATTCAGGAAGAAAAAATGTTTCCGCCACATTTTTCTTTTTCATGAACTCGTTCTCTTTAGCAAGACCAGGAAGACTGATGTGGGAAATGACACATACATCTACAAACAGTCATTCAAGGTACATGCACTGCACACACACACACACACACACACACACACACACACACACACACAAATTGCTTTATAAATTTGCCAAGATTCATCACATGCTAATACAAGCTCAGCCATATAACTTCCTCTTTATAAGAAATCACCAGGAAATTTCTTAATACAATCTCGTGTGTGCTGTAAGTGACTTTTACACTGACAGCTTTTTTATTTTGTGTTACAATGTACGAAGAATTCTTGATTGCTTACTTTCAGTGGAAAACTTGATGGCGCACACACACACACACACAAAAAAAACACAACTTGACCTTGACCTGTACTTTTTACCTCATTTGACATATGATATGTAAATATTAGATATATAAAAAGTAAAAGTTGATTATAAAAACAAAAGTTGTGTTCCACTGAAGTAAATACAATTACAATGTCATGACATTTTGAGTTTTACTGAGTAATTCCACATTTTGTGTTAAACTGCCAATAAACTTTAGCTCACTGTTGAACCAAAGTAAACATAAACTTTGGTAAACTTATATTAAAAAAAACAGTCTTTTTGTGAAAATGTGCAAATATCTTTATTTCAGATGCCTCCTCCTTATAAGAGTCACTATTTTAACACAACTCAGCTCTTCATTTTGAAGTCTGTGTCTGACACACTCCACGGGCTGTCTTGGATGTTTGCCTGTGCTTTTACCAAGCTGCTTGCTGAATTTTGAAAACTACCATCTATCACGAACACATTATCTTTCTCTGTATTTAGACCTCTGACATAGGAATGACCCAAAACACTGGTGATAGTGGCTTGTGTTTTGAGATCTGGTTCAGAAAGAGGAAAAGCCAGGACACATACACACTGCAAGCAGTCAGCCGTGAAGTGAAGGAGACCTGGACCAGGGACCTGGAACGGATACTCTGGGAACAGGCTATACACAACAGAGGTATGACAACTACACATAAACACCCCAGCTATACTTCACGAGCACTTCTATGTGCACGTGTGATTACATTTGGCTGAATCTTTGTGGGTTTCATTTCATTAAAGAAAGAACCTCAGCACAGTGTATCTAGCTGCAGAATTAGTCTGTGAATGTGACATTTCAGTTGTCAGTTTGTATGCAGCTTATGTGCCAGTGAATCCAACTAATGATTTGACTTTTTTTTTTTAGAGATCCGTTTGCAGGAGAGAGTGTTTTTAGGTATTGGAAACAAGCCTTTTATGGACATTCAGCCCAGCGAGGCAGCGATCAATGATCGAGCCATCAACTGTGTACTGATGGGGAGAGGTAAGTATTTATTCAGAAGATACCATGATCTTTTTAAATTGATCTTTGACTTTTCCCTACTTATTACACTCCCTCTCCTGAACTCGTTCTCATCTCCTCGTAGCAGAAAACAGGGGCCTGTTCTCTGTGGGATCATGTGTATCACAGGACGAGCTTCCAGGAGGGCGGCCAAAGTCAACTGGTTCACGGAGCAGCTCTTCGTCCTCCTCTTCCTCTGGACGGGGCTCTCTCTCTCCTGTGGGATACTTGTGTGGGCCAAAGCAGAGGGTGATTGCAGGGGGCCTTGGAGGATATGCATCACCCCCTGGAGCCCTGGAGGAGGATGATCTGGACCATGAGAGTGAAAGCCAAAATTTACTGTGTGAGTGAAACTTTGTGACTTTGATCAGAGTAAAAAAATGTAATACCTTTATGAAATCATATAACCAAACGAAGAGGATATTTTAAATGAACCAGATGATTCCGTTAGAAAGTGTAAACCTCGACATAATCTAGAATTTCTCATTGCTATGACAGTGTTTCTCATGACACCTGAACAAGTTCAGTGGTATCAGGGTATCATGTTTCAAGCCTGAGAGAATTTCCACTACAAAGTATGGGGTCAGAGGTCAGAGCAGATTATTTTCAAGGGTGGCAGAGGCATTTTAATAGCACATCTGATTGCTTGGGCCTCAGCTGTAGGCTATATTTGGGAGCTTGTTTTCACCACTACATGACACAGTTGATAGACTGGGGTCGTTATTGTATTCAATCATCCATGCGTGTAACATGTTAACGAAGAAGCTTTTCTTTCTTTCAGTGGACAGCTCTGAGTCGTCAGGAGAGAGTGTCAGCGGATTCAGCAGCTCCAGTCACAGCTACCACTCTGCTATCGGAGGAGAGGTGGAGGAAAACTCCCCCATAATCACAGTTAAGGAGTCAGTGATTGCTCAGCCAACTGACGCTTCCAGCATTCTTGCAGGAACAACAAAGAAAACGCAGCCACCAGTTGCGCCCAAGCCCAAGTCCAAGCACAAACCAAAAGATCAGAGCAAGAATCTGCCCAGCGGCAAGGTGCAGTACAAACCTGAATAGTTATCTGGTTTAAAACATTAGAAATGCAAAGTGTCTCATTCACCCTGGTAGTAAATTACTCCCAGATGTATTGATCATTCAGTAAAGTCTCTTTTCTTGTATGGAAAGGCTGCTGTGTTGCTTGCAATGTGTATTTTTGAATGTCAATAATGAATCTTCTGTTGTGATCAATAATAATGCTTTTTATGAATCTCTCATGTACAGAGCACTGGTGTTGGAAAGTCCACTGATGTTTGAGCTCTGGGATATGTATAAGGTACAGCAGGTGTAATGCAGTTATCACCTGTAATCTCTTAACATTGTAAATACTAATCAAAAGCTGTTCAGTGTACACATGAATAATTCCCTGTTTGGCTTGTTTTTCTGCAGATCTCTCAACCACCTATGACAAGAGTCAGACATCACTTTATTCCAGCTGTTACTGTAATCTATTACAACTCTGTAAATAAAGCTTCTTTTAATATCACCACTAAAACCACAGGTCAAGAAATCATCTGTGTATTGTATTCGCAAAATAAACAGTGATAAATGTAATTTTGAAATGCATACCCGATGTGGCTTTTTTTTGCACTACATATCTGTTTAGTTTTATACAGTGTCTCAAGTGAGGGATCATAAAAATGCAGTCTTTGTGTCTGTGTGTACGTGCTCTTCATAATACAACATGAAATTATTCTGTACTTTTGAAAATGTGGATTTTGTCTTTGTATGAGTGATTAAATGAAAAGGTAACACAATGCCATCTTTTATAAGTTTATGGCCAACTGTTCAAATGACTGAAAGCTAACTGCATTCTTAACACAAGTTGTTTCCTCTGGAAACAAATCATTCACTTTGTCTTTTAACAGTTTTGCATAACTTAACATGTTACTGGTCTGATGATATTGTTATATGGCTTTCATACTGAAGTATAAAACATAAACATTGTTTGCTTTTGTGTGTTTTTTGTTCACACTTCAGCATAAAAAGAAATTGGTGACCTAAGTAGCTACATTCGTAGCATAAATGTAGAAGCCAGTTTGAATCTAACTGGCTTCTACTTTGTCCTCCCTCTTTCTGGTTTGTGCAGGAAACAGGCAGGCTGTGAGATCATGGTCATAGGAGAAATCACACCTGTTGCCTTTAAGCTAACTATTTAAAGATGGCCTGGTCATTGATAGTCTCTCTCTTCTCACAGACAAACTCATGTTTTTTTTCAGGTTTAGTTTGGGTTTAGTTCTTTTTCTTTTAAAGGTTTAGTCACTGTTTATTTCTCTTTAGTATAATTTAATAACATACTTGTTTCTGTTAAATGTAATTATCTGTGTGGACTCCCTATTTTGGTCTGAATTTAGAGCCAGTATGTGAAAAAATGTGGACGTGTCCATTTTAAAACAAATAAAATTGACTAGTTTAGTGTTTTTTAGGTCTTGTTTGGGATCTCCTTGTGGGTGACTATTAGGAAAGCTTATTCGTTGTATCTAGTGCAAGTTGAGAGATACATATAGTTATCTGGATTTTGGTTTGTGGGAGAGAGAAGGCTTTAGTTTGTCTGTTTGTTCATGTGGTTTTAAATTTGCTGATACAGCGATTGGTTTGGTGTTGGAGTAAGATTCCCCTGTTGGTTTTACCCATTTAGGGAATCAATCCACTGTTACCCAGCGTATGGTGGTGGAAGTGGGTAGAGCTTTAAGCTAGGGAATACCTTGAGACAAGCACGAGACAACTGCTGTAACAGTGAATCACTGACTTTTTAACAGCGAAAAGAGTTGCTGTTGCTTGGGTTGGAGCATGGAAAAAATGGCACAAAGTGAAAAAATGGAGTTGGAAGTAACAGGGTCAGAAAATAAGGAGGTGAAAACAGAACTGAAAGAAAAAAAAGCTGGTGTGTGATGGAAAGCTGTCCGGTGAGACAATGGCTCAGGAAGAGAAATAATTTTAAAGATGCAATCAGTTGTTTTTTGTGATTATTTAATAGAAAAAAAGAACATTGTATTCATAAATATACACTAAATAGTGTATAATTACATCTTCCAACAAAGTGATACTTTCTCATAAATTTAGAATTAATCCATTACACATAGGAGCGTGCACCCATGTTGCACTGCCATCTGCTACAGTGCCTGAGATGGACATCGTTATTCCACCTAATCATGTTTTACTAAAATGGCATTCTCTTCCTCCTCACCTCAAGCCTCTTCTCCTGAACTGTCAGCATAAGACAGGTCATATAGGTGTCTGAAAGGCATACAGTTAGATCCTCCATCATTTCTTGTGGTCTTGTTTTAAAAAGAGATTTGTAGGCCTTTAGAAGAACTTGCCAGTTGACAGGTAAGCTAAATCAGTCCAAAGTTCCTACCCTGTTGTGTGCTATTACAGCCTCAGATCAGCCATTTGGGTTATTAATTATGGACTATGTTGCCCTGCTGCCTCCCTCAGTCTGGTAGCCAGTACATTTTAAATTTGATGTGTCAGGCTATTGCTATCCAGCAGCCTTTGCATTTCATTACAGTCAAAGTCCTGAAACTGTAAAAGTATTGTCTCAGTTCATTTTTGTGTTTGGCATTCCTACGGTTATACAACCAGACCACTTGAGGCTTGAGGTTCCAGTTTCAAGTCAGTTGTTTTCCCGAGTTGTGCAGCCATTTCAGATTAATTATAAACAGTAAAGGTGCTCTAGAGGGCTTCCACCACACACTGAAGTTGCTTGTGTCTGCTTATTGCACAGAGCTGGGTCATGAAACAAAATTGTGTACCAGGCAGTATTGCAACTTGCATTAATGAACGCAAAGCTAAAGTATGCCAGGAAGCTGCAGTTGTGTCAAATATATTTTGATTCATAAGAACACTTTTTTTTTCCACATCTGAGCATAGTACTAGAAAGAAAAATGATTCTTGCACATGTCAGATTTGCCCGTGTAAAGGACATTGGGAAAAATAAAAGTCCTGCACTCAAAGGAAAAGATAAGTTTTCCAATAGCATGCCAGTAAAACCTACTGATCTGGTTGCCCCTGTATGTTTAGCTTAGCTTGTGTTCAAGACTGTGTCCCTTCCTGTTTCTCTGGGTCCCATTCTGGTTGAATCTGGACACAAAGGTGACTGTGCTGCATTCCTGATGGCTGTGTCCATTTCTGATAAAAAGAAAGTGATAAATCAGATCTTGAAGGACACTGGGGCACCACATACTGTTGTTTGCAAATCCATTCTCTTAAAGTACAATCAGGAGAAATTTCATTTTGAAATTTTGTGGAATGGGTATAACTCTTTTTCAGGTACCAGTGCACAAAATGAATACACAGTAGCATGCAGATTGGTTACCGGTAAGTTGCTGTTAGAAGGTGTCCAGCACTGCCTGTGAAGGGAGTCAACATAATTCTCGACAATGCCCTTGCATCAGTCTGGTCTGATGTTATCAAATCACCCAGGTTCCAGTACCACTGACTCCCGGTGCTGGCATGGAAACACCAGGGTCTGAACCTGAGGTGGAGTAGTTTCCTAAATCAATAAGTTGCAAAAACAAAGTAATCAAGGATAAATTGCAGAAAAATCTGTAGCAATACCTTTGCCACTTATCTCACTTTCTCATAGCGAGTTGGTTCAGGAGCAGAACTCGGATCCTTTTCTTAAGGTTTGTTTTGAACTCATGTCCCCCGTAGAGAAGATTGAAATTATGCCTCAAGGGTATTTTGTGCTGGATGATGTCCTGGTGTGCAGATGGTATTTACAGGGAGAGGACAGTTTGGGAGAACTGGTCTTTCAAGTTGAGGGCCTTTTTAAATTCAGAGGATGTACTCTGAATTGCACAGAGCTGGGTCATGATTGGGACAAAGGCCTGCCTTGATTGGTCCTAGTTAAAAGAAAGGTGGTCCAGATGAGTAGTGGATTTAGTCCTAATGACCTGTTTTTTGGGTATGTCATCAGTGATCAGTGTTTCAGGCACAGACTGAACATGGCAGGGAAAGAGGAAGGTTAAAGAAATCACAAAAGAATATGAAAACACTGATTGTAAAGCTAAGCTGTGGGGATCAGGTTATGTACCATTTTCCAATTGTGGGATTGCCATTTCAGGCATGTTTTCCTGGTCCATTAATGATTAAAGAACAAATTTCTGAAAAAAAGCTATCTCAGGTTAATTTGCTAAAACCTTGTCATGCCCATTTGCCATCCTCCCCTGGCTCTCAGATGGTCTCGGGTTTATTTGGGGATTGCAACATTTTAATGTGTCTCTTGGCTGAGGAATCATATGACAGTGTAAACTAACTACAATTCCCTGACATTTTTTTTCCTCTCCAGCTGCACTGTAATTATGATTCAGTGACTAATTTCCCCAAATTGATACACATGCCAAGATTACTTGTGAATTGTTTAAAAGCTGGAATGCAGAGCAGCCAGCTCTTCCACTCTGCCTGCTTGGTCCCTCCTCTTTCTGATTTGTGTAGGAAACCTCACCTGCCTTCCATTTTAATGCATCTCACTAGTCACTTTACATGGGTAGGTGGGGCTCAACTTAAAAATAAATAAATTACAATCAGGCAATTGGAAAATGCATAAATTATAATAATTTTTAGATGTTCCCCAATCAGGAAATTGGGGAACAGACTTGAATTATAAATACATAGACTCTATATATTATATACAACAAAGAAAAAAAACATAATTTATATATAAACAATAATAATTTAATTTAATATTTAAAAAAAAGGAAAGGTGTGGGTGATTAACACTACGGTAGGGGTTGAGTGGCAGGTGGTCATGCTGACGATGTGGGGGCTAAGTTTTTGCATCTGTGGGCGAGGTGGGGGTGATGTGGACGTTGGGGGCGGTGCAGCTGGGGGATGGGTGGGATAGGTCTTGCTGGCTGGGCTTTGTGGCTCGTTCCCTCTCCCCTTCCCCTTCCCCTATCCCTCCATTTATCTGCCCATGTGGTGCAGGCTTGTTGTCCGCCATGAGGGCCTGGATGGATTTGGGAGGGATCACATGCATGTCCTCACATGTGCACGTATGTGCACACACACACACACACACACACACACACACACACACACACACACACACACACACACACACACACACACACACACACACACAAAAAAAAAAAGAAAAAAGTGGGGGGCCAATGATGTATTAAAAGAATACCAGCCAACAGACACCTCAGCCTGTACCAGATTGCACAAATGGTATTTCAGTTTCCTGCCTGTTCCAGCTGCATGGCCTGGGTACCTGTCAAGATTTTTTTTTTCTGAGGCCCTTAAGAAAAAATAGATAAATAAATAAGAAACAGGCAGGATGTGAGAAGTGGGGCCTTGGAGGAATCACATCTGTTGTCACTTAGGTAGTTGTTTAACCTCCTAAGACCCAGCAGTTGATTTTTCTCCTCTGTCAGGGACATGAATCTGAGACCTCGCTGTCAAGCGTCATTTATGATCATCTATGAGCCCTACTTTAATGTCAAGGGAGTACCATGGGCTTTCTACTCATGCCACATTTGTGGGAATTGTGCTAACAGAGTACACAGATTGTCTTTTCAAAATGAAGCTTCCACAATTTATGACTACAGAGGAGGTTAAGTGATGTGATATTATGATTCTATTGCTAAACTCACTGTTTCTTCAATTTGAAAGTCAACATTGATTAAATATGATTTCAGAAATGTACAATAATTTTACCCCTTCCAAAACAAAACATACACACACACACACACACACACACACACACACACACACACACACACACACACACACACACACCGACTAAGAGTTTATATTCTAAAAGTGAATTCAACTTTGAACTTTGGAAAGTGAGACCTCTTATACACAGAATGTAACAAGCCTGGCATGAAAAGATCACAGGCCTGTGTCTTGTATGGCAGTTAAAAAACTAAATCCCACAACTTCAGAGCCCCAGCTTATATAATACTTCTCAACCATAACAGATTTTGGGTGCCGTCATTTTACCCATTCTCAGGCTCATCAGAAGCTGGTATGCTCTCCTCTGAGCTGTCACCTTCCTGCTCTAATGTCTGGCCCTCCTCCAGCTCATCTCCAGCGCTAAGTATAACTTCACTTCCACAGTTCTGAGTAAAATCCTTTCTACCTCACTCAGCCCTCTGTCATACCACCAATGATCAGTGGTAGTGCCATGGGTGACACCTAAACCCAGGTTTAGGTGTGCAGGATGGAGTTTAATACAAAAAAAAAAAAAAGCTAGACTATATGAAGTTATTTGTCGAAATAATGTTTTAGTGTTCAGATGTGTTTCCGTCATCTAACCATTTTAATCTTCATGAAATATTTTTTTAAGCAGAAATTCAACCATCATTACATCACATCTCTGAGTAAGAACCTGATGTCCACTACAAGGGACAGAAGATAAAAAAAAAAAACAACTTTAAAAAAAAAGGGGAGAAAAAAGATGCAGCATGTTTCTTTGAACCACAATACTTAAATTATCTAAAAAGAAATCTAAATAATAAAATATTTTTTCTTCTGGGTCTCAGGAGGTTAAAGAGGCCTTGAGGTTAACGTTTTCTCTTCTCCCAGCAGTCAAGCCTGTGGATTGTTTAGGTTTGCTTTGGGCTTAATTCTTTTTCTTTTCTGCTCAATTTAATACAATAAATTTTTATTCAACTTCATTATCTGTGTGACTTCCTATTTTTGTCTGAACTTGGAGTTTCATAACACAAGCTGATTTGGGACAGGTCCCAATTTACTTAATGTCTGCAGCCTTGAGCATCGATTATTCTTGTCCTTGTACAGTACTAAAAGTGGACTTAACCATTGTGATGCCACCCACTGATTTGGGGCTCAGTGATAGTGATTAGTGATTCCTTTTGAAATTTCATTCACCAGAACAGTAGCATCAAACATCTTGCATTTTGTGTTAATGCATATTGTGGCGTGTTGGGATTGCTAGATGGAATCTCCCATCATAGAACATTGTATTTACTGTATTTGTTATGCAGCTGTTACAGTTTTGGTTGCCAGTACTACAGTGCTCTATTATGGTTTACAGTTGTTGTCACAAAGAGATGTTGCACAATCATTGAAGCTATTTGCAGGGTTAATGATCACCTTGGAACCTTCAGATTAAAATGTGTGAAAATGCTGAATAAAAGACAATCCCCTTTGTGGCTGTGCAGAGGTTATAGTGAGAGCTGAAGCTGGTGTTTTTCTCGGAGTTCTTTCTTTAGTAATTTTTCAGTTCACTACAATATTCAATACCCCAAATGCTTTAAAACACCCCATAGAGACACATTTTAACATAGGAGTCTATGGGGATTTGGTTTTGCTGCTAGCCTCAAGTGGCCATTAGAGGAACTGCAGTTTTTGAAACTTGTCAGCTTTATTGAGGTTGCTGCTTGAGTGGGCAAGTGTAGGGTTTTATTTATTTATTTATTTTATGTGTCAGCCACAGTCAAACAAAATCTGTGCAAATGGGAAGTGAGCAATTCGTTCATGTATCAAAACAAACCTTTTTGAGCAAAATAGACTCTGTAATGAGCTAAAATTTGGGGAAATAAATGGTGTGTTGCTTTGAGTAGATAATTCTTCTCTCTGGAAATTCTTGAGATTTCTGAAAAGACCAGAGGCAAGGAGATGTAAATTTTTCACGTCAGCCAAGCCGATTCAACTGCTGTAATGGGTCTTTTCAAAAGCTTTGATTGTTTTTCCACCACCAATCTTTCCTAAAATTGGCAGAGGTTATCGTCAGACCAAGTCACAAACATTTTCAGATAAAGATTGTATTTTTCCAAAACAGTTGCTCTGTGGACCCCTTTTTGTCACAGTCACATGGCTCACAACGCTGCTTTTAAGATGACTGCATGAAGCTGCCATGGCCTCTGTAACCGGCTCAACTGCTACGTTCTCTTTATGCTGCCTGCAGCTATATTAATTCTTCTGTTTTGTCTTTTTTGAGGACTCAATCAAAAAAAAAGTTTCTGAACCCAGAATATTGCAAAATCACTACAACAATTTACTGTGCTCTCAGTGCTGCCTGCTTGACATGAGGTGTGCAATGAATCACTGGAGGATGGATAGAAGTTACTCTCTGTGTGTGAGTGTGTGCGTGTGTGCATGTGTGCGTGTGTAGTAGGTACTCATTACTGGTCTTAGCCTCTCTCTCCCTCTCTCTCCCCCTCTCTCTCTCTCTCTCCCCCCCTCTCTAGGGGAGGGTCACGTCACACCCACCATCAGTATTTCAAGCACAAAGGACTACAAATAGGAGTGAGAGCAACAGAGAGACACACAGAATTCCTCTGTGAACTCGAGACTGCCTGAATAAACAGTTTGTTCAAAGAGCACAGCAAGAGTCATGGCTCAAGGTAAGGTGTCCCCTACTTGTTTAATTATGGTGATATCATTTTTAGCAGACCTGGAATAAAGTGGTCTTTGAGAAGCAGGAATTGTTAAAATAGTTTAGAACTTAACTTCATGTTTTAAAAAACAATATTGTCACATAATATTTTTATTAGATTACTCAAGTCAGTTCAGCATGGATGTTTATTTTTTCCCACTGTATGCAGTGTGGATGTCTATGTTGATGCTCCTTTGATTGTAACTGTGGTATACATTCCAGGTTCTTCAAGAGAAGTGCATGTTCAGAAGTTGAAACTTTTACTTTTAGTCACTAAGGATGCTGCAGGCATGGTGTCAAACATTTTACTGCCCTCTGATATCATTACTATTCACTCTAGCGGTTCAGTGCTGGAGTGAATGGCAAGGACACGTTTTCATCAGACATCTGAAGAACTAAAACAAAATTATTCACCATTATGTTTGAGCAGATGATTGTCTTCCCAGGACCCCAATACTTAGTAATAGCAGCTGAGAGCAGCTGGAGCTTCCACTAGATAACCAGTGCTATCTTTACAGGCTCACACAGGACCTAGAAACAATTTCCCCAGTACCCCTAAGAAATTCAGAACTTCAACAAACAGCATGACATGTCTGTTTAATATGAATCCCCACTAGAAATTAAAAGTTGTTGCCCACCTGTGTGTGAAATCAAAGAGTCCATTATACCAGAAATATCTGTGGAGATTGGTTGGACACTCAAATAGTTGCCTATGTGATAACTGGAACCACCTAATCTGAATAATAACTGAAGTGAATTTGCCAAACTCTGAATGAAATCTCCACTTGTTTTCCATCCTGGACGTGCACAAAGTATTTATTTAAAAGTGAATGTGGCTGTGATGGAGAACCTAAGTCAGCATGGGTGTTACCTTGAAGGCTGAAAAGTTCTTTTACTTCAGAGTGTTTGCTTATTTACTTTTCCAGGATTTTAAACAGTGTCGACTGTACCTGCTAATACAAGATTTTGTGTAATTTTCCTTATAAGGCTCATAGTGGCCTCAGTGACACTAACCAGGAACCACACACCACAGTCCCCCTGTGGTGTGTGGCTCATGGAAGCAACACGGGGAAGCAACAAGTGGAAGCAACGCGTGGTTGCAGTCGGTATATAAAGGTTAGAAAAGGAGGCAGGGTCAAGGCTCTGGAATTTTTGTCCATGCATTTTAAAACGGAGTGCTGTCCTGATAAAGTATGAATCACTGCAGGATAAACTGCAATGCAATGACATGCATTCAGTTTGGCTTCACACCACACATGCATACCGTCTGTCATACCAAAACTGCTTCCCTTTAAATAAAGCATTATGTTCCATTCTGGGAGCAAATCAAAATGATTTTCTTTTATACAATTTATGTAGCCACAACAATCCCTGAAAGAACTACAGAAAGGATGCACCATTAGCCTGTTCTCTTTAAAGGTTTTAAGTCACAGACATACATGTGTTATTAATCTAAGTAATAGTTTTCACATTGTGTAAGCTGAGGGCATGTTTCATTGGATTTTCTTGTCTCCAGATGGCTCCTATATAACTTTTTATAATAACTGTGCTTCAGTGCAATGCTCAATTTTTTTCAAATATGTGTCGATTGGCTTGGGAGTATGAACAGACTACACAGGAAAGCCCTCATTATGCTCTGAAAACACTCTCCAGCTGTGTCAGAATAAACTACACTAACATGTTGTCAGACTAAGTTCAAGATCAGTAAAACATCAGAGGCATGCCAAATCCTGAGGAATGATCTCCCATGAATTTTGTGTAAAACAGCAGGAAGTCTTTCTAGTCTAGTCTTTGTTTACTTAAGTCAATGCCAGCCCTGAGAACACCACCTCATGCCTGTTTGGAACAATGAGGCATAAATATGTAGGGAGAGGCTAACCTCCTGACATGTCCCGGAGCAGAATGACCAGCGTTTTCACAGCAGCAAGAGAAACTCTGAGTCATCATATAGGTGGGCCCTCAATCAGCGAGTGGGATCCTTTTAGTTGCTAAGGTCACTGGAGCGCGAAGGGAGCGACTGTCTGTGTTTGGTTTCTGGTGAATTAATACAGAAAGATCTGTCAAATAATATCATCCTTGAACACTGGAAATGATCCTGCGGCAGTTCACGGTCTTATTTCCAAGTGTGTCTTGACTGACCTTTATCTGTTTTTTTAAATTAGTCAATAAGATGAAGTCATCATGAAGCAGAGGGAGCACAGAAAGCAGTTCACTTTTGTAGAGAATATGAGCTGCATCCACAGCTGCAACACATGAAATCCAGACCTTGTTAACTGCAGTTTTTCTAATTCACCATTAAAAAAAGATGTTGGAAATTTTTTAAATTTTATTAGATTTCCCCATTTCCTGCACAACAAATAGCTTTTAAAACGTCTCCTTTGTTGTTGCAACACAAGTGCTCCATATACATAAAGTATAAAATATTATTTCCTATTATTATAAGACACAGGAGCATGATTGATGAGCTAAAAGCATGTATATCCTACACAAATTTAAATGATTATTCTAGACTGACAGTCAAATTTTTGGGCCAGCACTGAGAAAAATGGCTAGGCAAGGGTTATTTTTTTTAGAAATAAACAATAATTTAAAATTATTGGAAAAAAATCTAAAAAGAAATTTAAATTATATTAATCATTAGTTAGCAATTTAGAAGGTATTGCTTGACTGCTATCTGCTCAGCTGTGCATGTACTCAGCTAAATGTGCTGCAGACAGTGATTGCAGATTATAGTAAACAGTATGAGGCACTTCTTATATGCAGATACTGGCTTAAGCCAATAATAATAATAATAATTGCTGACCTATATACTACAACTGTATAGCTCTCCTAAAATATGCTGCAAAATTTGCTGCAGTATGTACAGTAGTATTGCAACCAAATAAAATTGCCACATGAAAAACAATAGCACTCTTTTTTTTTCTTGAGGTGCATTTCTGTAAAGAAAAGTTGAATCTGTCATTACCAACGTGGCTGACTGTAGACTATACTGCATACTTTAAGTGAGAAAAATCTGTTTTACTTTCACTGAGTTTTGTAACTCTGTTTTATTTTTAATTTTCCATTTTAGGTCTGGATATTGATCGCTGGGACTTGGAGAGTGAGTTCAACAACACCGACCATCGCACTGATCTCAATGGCATTGACCGCCTCATCGTGAGGAGAGGCCAGCCATTCTCAATCAGCCTGTACCTTCGCTCTGGAAACTACCAACCAGGAGTCAGCATGCTTGACTGTGTTGCAGAAACAGGTGCTACTCTTGATTCTTACATTATAATGTTATAATATGTTTTAAGTGTTTTTTTTTTTCATCTAAATTTTTTCTTTCTTAAATTTAACGTGCACTGTATCAAAACAATTGGAAAATTAAATGAACAAAACTTCCTCTTCACAACAGGAATGGGAAAGTGTAGTTAAGAAAAAGCATTGTGCCCTCTCATTCAGGAAGTTCACAGCAACATGGAACCACCTATTACTGTTTTTATACTCACAAATTCACGAATAAGAAGGGAAAGAAACAACAACGTTTATGGAAAGGGATGTTATTTTTTCTTGTTCAGTGATCAGTAGCTGAAAGACTTTTCCATTTTAAACCCCAATGATCTCAGCTGTTTTGTTTGGAGTCCCAGACAGTGTATCTTAAATTCTCGCAGTACAAACAGTGAAAACTATCTGTCTCTTGGCCTCTTCTAATATTTGGATAAGCCTCTTATGAAGAGTGAGATAAGACAACTGTTGCACACCATCAAATGCAACTCTTCAAACAGGAAAAGTTGCTTGCCAAGAGGAAAGCATGTGTGCAATCACAGATAATGGCATCAGTCTTTAGAAGTCAAATGTGTTTTAATGGATAAGAGCAATGCCATTCATCCTTTCCAGTATGTGATCCAAAAGCTTGCCCTTGCTTTAGTTGGCTGAGCGGGCGACGTCAAAGGGTTGACTCTGTGGATTAAACGAAACCTAAATGATTTTAAATGTATGCAACATGCCAGAATTAGCAACAGGTTATGTAAGTAAGTAAGCCACTATTCAACAACAATGTTATCTGCTGATTAGAAGGCATGCTAGAGATGTTTGGAATAAACTCAAGAAGGGCTGGGAATACTGTGGGTTTCCATTCCCTAGACACAACTGTTTCACTAAGATCTCTTGGCCTCTTCTTTCACAGTCAGGAATCTAAATAAATTTGGTGTTTCATGCAGGGACTCAACCCTCTGAACAGTATGGCACCAGGGCCTCTTTTGGTTTGTCTGCCAGCATTGACACTTCCTGCTGGAGCGCTGCTGTCACCAGTCCACCTGGGGACATGGTGGCCCTGTCAATCTGCTCGGCACCTGATGCACCCATAGGCCGCTACACCCTGACCCTGGGGCACTCGGCCAGGATCGAGTTTATTCTGCTCTTTAACCCCTGGTGTCCAGGTGGGTAAACAGAAGCTGTCATGAAGGGGATCTTTTCTGGATCTACTTTGATGATCATGTTTCACACCAGAGTTAGTACGGGAATTTTTCAGGAGCAAGGGTGAAGAGACCATTTAAGGGAAGGGTTGTTTTGTTTTGTGCTTTTTAAACAAAAGTTATGCATTGTAGCAAATATGATCAGATTGTTTTTTAAAAGGCTACCGCACAATTGCTTAATTTAAAATAAAAAAGCAAAGTGTAAAAGCAACACATTAATATTGCCAGGGATTATTTGCCAAATAAGATTCCTCAGTTATAAATAGCCACCTCTTGTGGTGCTGGAGTCACAGTGATGTTTCTAGACAGAAGACAGCTGTAGCATTTCAGTTACTTAACTTGTGTTTACCTTGGAGCCGAGCTAGACTTTTACCCCTGTTTTCAGGTTTGCTATATTAAGCTTTCCTAACCATCTGCTGCTGATAGTCTTTCCTTTGGTATTCATAGCACTAATTTATACCTTTGTGTTTTCAGTTTTCCAATAGTTTAAGACCAGCAGTACATCACTCGTGTCCCAGTTAGGGCATGTTTTAACACAATGTTTGTAATGTTTCTTGGCAACAGGTGATGCAGTATACATGGACAATGAGGAGAGTTTGGCAGAGTATGTCTTAGCTCAGGATGGAATTGTCTTTCGAGGCACCTACAAACATCCCATACCTACTCCCTGGAATTTTGGACAGGTGCCAGCAACAACACTGACACAATCAGCCTGTTTACATCATCCACACAGTCAATCACACAGGTTCACACTGTGCCAGAGTGGTGAGAGAGTGAATCATACTCATTCTGATAACAGAAAAAACATGTCCACTTTTGAAGGGATTGATGAATATAACTGAATATTGCATACAGGATGTATGAAGAGGGTGGGCAGCATACAAGTGCTAAAGTGAGTTTTATCTTCTAAGGTATATCCTCCTGAGACCCAGGGGAAAAAAAGTTTTGGTTTTCTGATATTTTTTAAAGCACTAACTCTGACTCCCTGATTTCTGAGTATTCCAAAGGGCATTATTCTTTCCCCCCTTATCACAGACATTAAGACCATTTGTTACTTTGATGGACTGCCTGATCTCAACTTCTTGAACTCTCTTTAACTTTAACTAGAACACATTATAATGTGATCCTACGGTATCCAGATCATGCCATGAACTCCCTTTGGTTTGTGTGCTCTGACATTTTTTTCCCAAAATCCTGGTTGCCTGCTGACTGCTTGAGGTAATCAGAGGGCCTCAAGTCTTGGTGGTTGTTGGCAGCGTTGTCCAGCTTTCATGTTGCATGTTAAAACCTGTTTCAACCTGATTTCAGTAGGGTTGAAACTGAATTTATAAAGAAAGGAGAGGTATAGTTTAAGGCACCTTTAGCAAATATATTCTTAAGTATATTAGGGCTGCAACAATTCATATATATATATATATATATATATATATATATATATATATATATATATATATATATATATATATATATATATATATATATATATATATATATATATATATAAATGTAGCATCATTAGAAAACCCAGGATGTTCTCTTGATGATCGCTCTATACAGAAGGACAAATATAGATTGTATAAGTTGTGCTTGATGTAGAGGGCTCAGACTTTTGTTCCCCTCAGAGGATAAGAATGAATTGCTGGGCCTTAGGAGGATATCTGAATAAACTCTGGTGTTACTGGATTATTGTTGGTGTAGCTGTTGAGTTTTTATATTGTGACAGTTTTTTTCATCCAATTTTGCATGTTCAGTGATGTGCAAAAGTCTTGAGCTATCCCTTATTTCATTGCATTTTTTTCCCCAAGGAACCAGACTTGTAATTTTTAAAGCGATATCCAGGCTTTCAAAGTTTGTACCTGACCATTTTCAGAGGAATGTGTTTTTTTTTTTGGGGGGGGGGTTGTCTGCACATAAAAGACAACTTAGCAAAGAACCAATTTTAAATTTGTTTCTTTAGCCACTTTCTTACTAGCAGGCTCTCACATTTGATTGCCAAAGGGCCCGAAGCTTGGCACATTTCAGCAACTAATCAGCAGTGATACGCCTTATGTTACAGTTTGAAAGTGGAATCCTGGATATCTGTCTGAGGATTCTCGATATGAATCCAAAATATCTGAAAAATCCCGGGAAAGACTGCTCAGGGAGAAGAAATCCCATCTATGTGTCCAGAGTACTGAGTGCTATGGTATGTCCTATTAAGTTCTTTTTTTTTAAGAGAAACTTGGATCTGTCTATTAACTTGCATAGGTATGTTTGTGTTTCATGCTGTGTTTCATAAATGTAAAAGCATTGCTTTCTTTTGCCTTGCAGGTGAATTGTAATGATGACAGTGGGGTGTTGCTGGGAAAATGGACAGGTGGCTATGAAGGAGGCATGAGCCCCATGTTCTGGAGGGGCAGTGTGGAAATTCTGCACAACTGGGACACACAAGCCTGTCAGCCTGTTCGCTACGGACAGTGCTGGGTGTTTGCTGCAGTGGCCTGCTCAAGTAAGATAGGACAGAGCCAGGCTTGGTAGCCTATCTCTAAAAAACACTCGCTTTGACTCAAGCAGACAAAACATTATACCGTACCATACATGTAAGCACACAATTATGATATCCATTTTGCTCCTCCTTCAAATATTATAATACTTAAGTTGTTGTTAAACCCTGTCAGTTTCCAGAGCCCTGGGCATCCCCTGCCGAGTTGTGACCAACTACCTGTCTGCCCATGACACCAACAGCAACCTGGTGATCGAACGCTACGTCAATGAAAACGGAGAGCCCCTTCAATCCAGAGACATGATCTGGTGAGAACTCTTTTAAGCTGTACGTACACAGATGACTCAAAACACTGTGACGACTCACAGATTAAGTGTAAATAATTAATTGATCACCTTGAAATCAGAGTACAGAATATGTAAGGCCTCAATCTGGGAGTCAGGAGCAAGCTGAATTTGACGAGGGGCAGAGGCTGGGTCTCAAGTGTTGAAGAGATATCTGAGCCACAGATTACTTCAACTTGCAGCATACACAGCTTAGAGGCTGTTGGTCCCAGATACAAAAGAACACTTTGGAAGTCTTGTGTAGTCTTCCCCACTGCTTGTTACAGCTGTTTCAGTGGCACACAAAAGGCCAGCAGACATTAGGCAGGGTTGGTCATGCTTTTGTTCATCATTGCACTTGGTCATGTTGTAGGATGCATTGTTATACACAATGTTCTTGAAATCTTGTATATTCATAAGTAAAAGTGTATTAAAATAAAATACAAGAAGAGATATTTGTGTAAAATTTGGTAACTACTGCAAATTGTTTAAAATGAACAGTGTAATCTGACCATTATTTACAGTAAATAGAAAACACTACTTAGTGATTGATATAATACAGTATTTACAGCACCTATTTGCTGTTTCCATGTGTATAGAAGATGTCTTGAAATAGATTGCTTGTTACAATATATACAAGGACGGTAGATATTTACTCAACAGAGGCACAGTAATGCGATCAGAACAGGTATAGCTGGGATGAGATGTTCTAAATGTAGCTATCCAGCTGATGGTATGCATTGTATCTGCAGGAACTATCACTGCTGGGTAGAGAACTGGATGACTAGGCCGGACCTTAAACCTGACTTTAATGGTTGGCAGGCCTTTGATCCCACACCTCAGGAGAAGAGTGAAGGTAAGAAAATGTGTGCATTAATGAAAATGTAAAAACATTTGTTTCCTCAAGCAACATGCTCACCTATTTTTCCCTTTGCTCTGGCTTCTTCCTGTTTCCCTCAGGGGTGTACTGCTGTGGCCCCATCCCTGTCAGAGCCATTAAGGAAGGTGAGCTCACGTTCAAGTACGATGCCCCCTTTGTTTTTGCTGAGGTCAATGCTGATGTAATCACATTCGAGAAGAAGAAAGATGGCAGCACTTCGAAGATTTTCTCCACCGCAGCAGTTGGCCAGAAGATCAGCACCAAGTCTGTAGGCAGTGATGCCAGAGAGGACATCACTCATCTCTACAAATACCCAGAAGGTAGAAAAAAAATTCACCACCCCAGCTGGATCAAATACATTCTTACGCTTTATCGATAAGTTAAATCACAGAATGGAGATCTTTACCTAAGATCTATTATTTAAACACTTGTCTGCAATGTAGGAAAACTACCTGTGGGTGCGCCTGGTGTAACCAACAAGCCTCACTTTGCACTGAAGAAAATCCAACATGAACTGAAATGTTTGCATTTGGTGCACTTTTGCCCAGTTTTTCACTGGCTGCATAGCACTGTAACATATCTTCCCATTCAGCATTGCATAATTTTTAAACACACCATACTGTACAAACAAACCATTCCCTCACACCTGCAGGTAAACCAGGCTCACTTGCTAACTTAATTCCTGAACTGCTTGTCAGTGTTTTCATTGCTCTTAATGTACATAAAGTCAGCTCAGGACACCTTTAGGCTCCTATACTCCTACAGACACTGTTCCAGTTCAAATAAACAGCAGAAGTTTATTATCCTGCATGGCAGGACATTTAGTTTGAGACTATTTAGGACATGATTTTTCTTCCATATTCCCAGGATCTGATGAAGAGCGGGAGGCTTTTAAGAGAGCCAACCACCAAAACAAGCTGCTCCAGCAGCAGCAGAATCAAGGTCTAGACCTCACTATCAAGGTGACATCAGATATGAAGAAGGGCTGTGACTTTGATGTATTTGCTGTGGTCACTAACAACACGCAGAGCTTGAGGAAGTGCCGCCTGTTGTTTGGATCCTGCGCACTGTTCTATAATGGGTCTATGGGAGGGAACTGCGGCTTTAAAGATCTACTCAATGTTGAGCTTTCACCTGGAGCAGGTGAGTCAGCACAGAATGTGATAGAGAGTGTTAGTACACACTTACTGTATCTTTTCACTGTGAGTTTGAAATATAATGCGCATGTTCTTCTAGAGAGGAAAGTTCCACTAAGGCTGAACTACTCCAAATACGGCGGTCAGCTCACTGAGGACAACTTAATCCGTCTGGCAGCTCTGCTGCTGGACCACACCACTGGAGACAGAACGCTGGCAGTGAGAAATATTGTACTGGATAATCCTGAAATCAAAGTCAAAGTGAGTAGCATGGAGCAAAATAGAAACATAACTTGACAGGAAACTTAACTTAAAACTTTTGGGAGGTTTTAAAAGTGAACTGACCTTTCCCTTGCTGCCAAATACATCCCATTTCATGCTTCATTGTTATGAGAAAATCAACAGTATGTGCTTCATTTGTCAGTGGTCACAATTTTTGGCCTGTTTCTGAACAGATCCTGGGAGAACCAAAAGAGAATCGGAAGCTGGCTGCAGAAATCACCCTTCAGAACCCTCTGCCAGAGACACTGGAGAACTGCTGCTTCAGCATCGAAGGGGCCAACCTGACTGGGGGACGAATCATCTCTGAGAGGTTGTCCGAGTGCCCTGCTAACCTAATAGAAGTCATTAAGATATTTTTCTTTTTTCAAGATAAAACATGAAAGGACCTTTTAAATTGTATTACTGTGTGTAACAGAAATGTTACTTCCCGATTTTAATTTTGAATACTGAGATACGCGTCATATTATTTTGTGTTTTGCTGCCAAGTCTCGGAGCGGCATCCAGATGTCTGGCTGGATGAACTGCTGTTTAGTCAGGACAGGAGCCCACTGGTAAAAGAAGGATGCAGTGCATTAACTGAAAATGAATGACCAGCAGGATATCTTATTATAGTTCAACAGCAGAAGAAGATAGAAGAAGGAGTATCTCTCTATATATTTGTTTTTTTGATCTTATGTAGTGTCCAGTGATTTACTTTACCCAGCTTTGGGTTTCTTGCTGATGAACCATGTGGCTACTATTTTATTTATTTTTATCTCTGCTGTGTTTAATTACAGAGCAGTTCAAACACTTGAGCTCCAACTGTGCGATTGCCATAAATAGTCATAAGTATCATGGTTTGTTTGACAGTAGGAATTAATCATTTACATGTTTATGCAATCAGACGACTATGATATAAACCTCGTGGTGCTGTCGTAAAAGTAATATTTAAACATTTACCCTGCAGGTTGGGATCCCCAGTGGGACCTGGAGAAGACGCCAAGGTGAAAATCTACTTCACACCCACCCATTCTGGACTGAGAAAGCTGGTTGTCGACTTTGACAGTAACAAGCTGTGCCACGTCAAGGGTTACAGAAATGTAATTATTGGAAAATAAAGCTTTTCAACTTTTGTAATCCATTACATGGGATTACTGTTTTGCAAACCTTTTATTTTTGTGGAATGCATGGAGTTTAATCAATGTAGTGCCTTTCTGTTCAAGAGCATTTTCACTGTCTCCTTTCATTGTTTATTAGGGTTTCCTACATGGATACATATTTTACTCAGAGCCATAAAAATTTACTGTGATTCATGAATGCTTTGTACTCACTGATGCCAGTCAATTTGTCCCCTTGGCAATCTGACCCGATGATTTACGTTTTTAAATACTGTGTTATTTGACACAATTAAAAATCTTGTTTGCTGCCTCATTATGTCGTGATGAAGTTATGCAGTTTTTTTGGTTGCAACTGATGTGGCAGTCTCCACAATTGGCTTACCAGTACAGCAAAGACAATATAGTGGAGCTGTGCTTAGAAGTTCTTTCACTTGTTTACATAAAGTAAATATTTCCCTGGCTGATCACGGCCAGTCCTGAATATTTTATTTACTCGTGGGATCCATTTCTACATGCATGGCTGTAACCCTGCAAATATTCCTTGTATGGAAGAATCTCCATCCCCAGTAAATATGCTGGTCTTAGGGTTTCACCATATTTCACTGTATGTATCGATAAAATAAACTCAGAACAACAGACTTCCACTTTGAAATCAAATTTTTGTCTCCTAACACATTACATAATTTAATTACAATGTGCTGTCATTGCAAACTTCCAACAAAGATCATAAACCCCTCTCACTTGTGAATTTTTCATCATTGATTATACACAACCCAGGTTGTGTAATATTGTAATACAAGTTATGGCATGACCCTTTCCTTTGTATTCTTTTTTGACTTATTTACTCTGCAGTACTGTAGCCAAACAGCCAAAAAAAAAGACAATTTATTAACTTTAAAAAAAATTACATATATCTGCTCCCTGCTCCATTTCTCCTGCACCTCTTTCTGCTGTATTTCCTTGAGTACTTTAGCTCCTGTACTAGACCTCTCTGCCACCTGTTCCCTTTCATCAGCCTCTCTTGGGGCCCTCATGGCTCCAGTATCTGTGCTCCAAAGAGAGCCTCTAGCTTTGCAATCCAATCATAATTCTATTAGACAACTGCAGAAATTAATTAAAGATCAGAGTGCCAAACATATTTAGAACTGGAACATAGCCACAGTCCTGTGTAGCATACTCAACATTTCACAGTAAAAGGGTCACAAGTGCTGATATTGTGATTGTGATCATACTCATATCACATACAAACTGAACTCTTCAATTTGTGCTGTTCCTCTAAACAAATCTAAAAAAAATAGGAATATCACAAAGTGATGTTCCTATTTTTTTCTTCTCTCCACATGAGAGTAGGCACAGAAGTATCTCTGCATTTGTGTGTCTTACTGTATTTCAAAGCTCAGACGGAGTACTGCTCTCTGCTGGTCAGAAAGATAAACTGTTAAGTGTCAAACAGAAGCCCGCAAAGCTTTTGATGCACTGTTTGTGTTGCACAGTAGCAGGCAGCAAAACACAACCTGTTGGTTGTTTGCGGTGGCGCAGAATATAATGCAATGCATGAAGAAAATCCTTTGTTTATCCCATCTACAAATGTGTCAGCTTACACACTGTAAAATGTGACTGCACGCTCCCAAACCACAGAACGTGATTCCCCTCTCAAGAACATGATTTACCTATAATCTCACCAGTAAACATAAACAAGAAATTAAAGAACAAAGGCTTTTAACATGCACATCTGACAGGTATTTTTGCTGAAATCATGCACTGTAAGAATATCAGCTCTTTTAGCCACCAGAGATAAAGAATTGGAAGTTTTAAGCGTCACAGAATCTTATTTTTCACGACGAGCCAGCCTGCACACCTTAAAATGCATTTAAATTCACTGAAAACTTTGCTTAATAAAACACAAGACAGAAGGCCAGTATCACAGAATGTAGTTTATAATTCAAAATGAATGCATTTAACACAAAAAAATACTGAACAGTAGCAACAGGGCAAACACAGTCAAGGAGTGATATGACAAAAGTTTAGCCAAAAAGTTATACCTTTGTTTAGAAAATGATGGTAAAAGTTTGATGTGATCTACATATTACTTGAGGTTTTAGGTATTTAACTTAGTGGAGACAAAAGTCTACAGAGCAAAGAGTGAATATACACAAGAACCGATATCTTGATGTGATGAGGGCGTACACTTGCATTGTGACAGACATTCTAGTTGTGGCTTTAGAAAGCTAAACATACACTTTTCCTTCAAGGCGCCAAAATAAGGATTACCCGACTTGAAACCAATGCATTCTGAAAAGTTTTCAGATAATGAAAAAGGTGTAAAATCATTATCTTACTAAGCATTTGTGCTGAAATACTGCAGCTTTTGGCAAATGTTCGGGTAGAAGACAAAAGGAGGTATACTGCATCTTCTGTCTGAATCTTAGGGGTTTGTTTTTTAAAGGGGATCTACAATAACAATAAAAGTTCTTCTTTGTCATTGCAGCCTCACTGTTACATTAAGATAAACTTAATGCACAGAGATGAAGAACAAAGCAGCAAAAGAAGTCAATCAGATGTACTGTCAGTAAAACCATCCCCGCTCTACTGGCACTGAACAGCAGTGGAATTCAAATAACAATATTAAAGATCGACAATCAAATCATGAAACACAAAGGGCCCCTTTAGGAGTGACGTTTCAGCCTTGTGGTAAATTAGGGTGTTGATGAGTGTCCCTCTTTACAGAGTGAAATCATGAGCATGCAAACTGCCAGGCATGTTGCCCATTTTAAAGCACACAGCTCTCATCACAGTCAGATTGATGGGGCGAGTGGGGGTGACTACCCCGTGGCTCATACTTGACATCCTCTGAGCCCTGACTCCGCTCAGGCTTCACCCGGAGGTAGGCCCGAACGCGGTGGTGCTGCGCCACGGTACCGCTGTAGTCAATCACACGGCACTCGTATGTGCCCTCGTCTTTTGGTTTGACGCTGGAGAGGCGCAGTTTGTGGGAGATGTTGCTACCGGCCACTTTTACCACCTAATGAGGAGAAAAGACGATGTATTCTTGTTTAAGGCTCGTTTAATGTAACTTAGTAAATGCTGCTACTGAACTTTCTCCAAGTTTCTTTTTGGTGAAATGTCAATAGAGCATCCATCAATGAAGAGAAATCAGTATTACAGAAATCTATGTGCCATATATATCCATAATCATGTTTATTAATGACTCAATAATTTCAATAAGGACTTTTCCAGGTGGCAGCTGATACCACATCAAACTTACACTAATTTTAGTGGCATCTTTGGCAGTCTCCTCCAAGGGTACAACCTGCATGGAAACACGGATGAAGAGTTAGCAGCAGAAAACCAACTGAGGCAGCTTTTTTTTTTAAAAAAAAAAGAAATCTCATTCTTTACAGCATCTCACTGGAGGAATGGGAACAAACATGACTGATGTTTCTGAAGTTTTTTTTCTTTTAAAGCAAAGGATTACTTGCTTGGATTGCTTTTCTGATGTAGTTACCTGGTTCTTGAAGCTGAGGTTTTCACGTGCATGTGTATACGCATGCTTACATCTGCATGTTTAAATGCGTGTGTGCAAGCGCACACACTCCACAGTGCCAAGCATGTAAGCCTCTGAGTAGGAGTGTGTGTGTGTGATTGGGTATGCAGAGGCACAGAGGTATTCTTTTGGGCATAGGTATGAATTATGCATGGAGGAGAAAGAGATTTTGAAAATCTATTTCTTTCTCAGCACCAATTATAGTGTCTAGAGGCACAACAGGGGAGCCTGAGTCCCCCCGCCCTCCCCCCTGTGATGGGAGAGTCAACCTGTTCCCCCACTGCTGGCAAATGCTAATCAGCAATTATACCTTGGTTTCCATGCCAGAGGGTTTCTGCCATTGCATTTCCCTTTGACTGATATACAGTACGCTTTAGGTTGAGTCCAAGTGGACCTGCCATAAGAAATGAAGTATAAAAATTGAGTTGTTGACTGCTGTCAGTGCAGCGATAAAACTGTGCACAATGATTTAGGTTGCAAGAAATCATTTTTATAACGTATGCTTTTTTGTTTGCTTTGTTTTGGGGGCATTGCAATATATCTCGCACTTTTTAACGCCAGACCGACTGACCAAATGTTTGACATGGCGGGGAAATAAAACCAGCTGGCGGTACGTTCCATGCTGCAGTATTAGTGCAATAGCCTGCACAAATTCAGTGGCTCCCAACCAGTTTTTGTTAAGATTTATCCCCACAAGTTGAACTAAGGTACTCCTTCACCACACAAACATGTTGTAATGAATGGATTATAAACCCCCTGTTAACACCATTTATTGTGTAAAAGGTCGGCAAACGTTGACTGCACTGTGTGTAATTCAGTCATTTATTTGTATTTATTTATTTAGTTCATAGAAGTCAAATTCCTGGTATTCTACTACTTAGCTATCACGACTCACAGCCGTCACAAATGTAATTTAGGTCAAACTGATTTTATAGACCCACGACCCTGAACAGGATAAGTGGTAGAGACCGGATGGATGGATGATTTTATAGATACGCCTTTTTAAAAAAATGCTGTAATTTGCAGCCTGACCTTATGGTGGCAGTGCTGCCACTCACAATAACACAAAAGTATTTCCTTTGCCTGTTGCCACGCCAGCATTGTGGCAAGGTTACAGATTTTTTTCTCTCAAGACAAACACTTGTGGCATGTTTTTTTGTTATTTATTTGCAGATGAAATGTACCTTTAATACGTCGATAAAGACTGCAATAGTGTTTTACAAGCAAATAGTGCCTTTAATGGTGAAACTGTGAATGTTCAAGTTGTCCGTTCATGTTTTGCAATCATGCTACATTAATATTTGTTAATTTTTTTCAAATTTATTATTTTGACCCATCAATTTTAAGTATCATTATTAGTATTATTATTATTATTATTTGAATAAAGATAAATATTTGTAACAATTAACTTATGTTGTTTGAGTTGAGTTTAGGTTAGTTATGTTCTGAGGTTTTCACCTTCACTGGGCTACAAGTGACTCCAGCTAGAAATCACTTTACAAATTCAAGAAAAAGAACTGTTTTTCCCAGCAGCTTACATTATTAGTCGTATAGGGAGGTTTTTCTTGCCAGTCTCTATGGTCCTTGATGTACCACCACTGGATCTCCAGGGAGTAGGAGGGAGAACCTGCCCCACGGAAGGAACAGGCCATCTCTACATCCTCGCCGCTGTGTGTCGTGATGTCGTGTGGGATCTCTGTAAAGAGTGCTGCAACGCAGAGAGAGAGAGATAGAGAGACATGGGCTTAAGATGTTCCCAAAATGACAGAAACATTACTTCTCAGGGATTGCTAAGCCACAAAGACAAGGTGGTGAAGCCTAAGTAAATATAGTAAAGGGAAATTCATATAAAAAACAAACAAACATATATTCAACTAAACAGCCAGTGTTTTTATAGGTCTGTTTGCACAGCAGTAAAATGCTTATAATCAGGTTAGTGTCAATAACTCAATCCTTCATTTGACCCAATTTGCTTGGGATGCTCACAGAAACAAGCACGGGGTATTAAAAATTATAAATATGAAACCTATGAAACACATTCACAGTAAAAATCTTAACAGAATTAATTGAAACCAGTTAGTTAAAACAGTAAAAGTGCTAAGATTAAAGATACATTAATATTAAAACAGCGTTCAAAAGGGAAATGGCTTCAGTGGGTTGTGCTTCCCTATGTAGCTGTTTGGACAAAAGTAAAAGCAATCAGTGGAGCAAACAGGCAATAAAACTAGCTTTTCTCAAGATATCAGTGAGCTGTTTTGTGCACGTTAATAGAGTATATTAAATTGTTGGTAAAGCTGACCAAGCTAAACGTTGTACAGACACAAGAATTAGGCAATACTTCTGCACTAGACTCATGTCTGAGATGTGGCAAATGAAGCCTGGCTGCGGCAGTGACGGATTTTTACAAACTTAGATTTCATTATCAATGACTGATAATTTCAATTAAATAAAAATCATTAATTTAAATCCTCTGATTTATTAGAAGTTACTACACTAATGTGTATAAGGTCTGAGTACACAAAAACATATTAAACCCAGACACCGTAACATGAAATTATGCAGCTTTATAAATCAATGCCAACACAATTTTGAGGTTACATACCATGAAATGTTATTTAATTTCAGTCAGCTTAATGTTGGGCTGGCCATTAAAATTAGAATATAATTAATATCCTCTAGAGGGAAAGTATAATACACATAAACCATCACAGGTGATTGATTAAATGCAACTGTACAGTTCAACATTCATGCTTCCTTTAGCTCTGCTCTGGTTCTTAATCATCACCGGGGGGGATTTGAATTGTCAGAAAAACTGTTCAGAAAAATGTAAAAAAATAAAAATAAAAATAAAAATAAAAAAGTACTGGAAAGCCTATTGTTGTATTTGAAGAGATAAAGGAAAGAAGGATTCTATCAGGTAATATCTGAAATCTTATACAAGAGAATAACTGTCAGAAAAGTAAGGAGGAGAGGAGTTATTGTATTTGCAAGTGATATTCATTCTGCTTTCTGCAAAGATGAAAAGTAGGCTCAATGGAAAAAAGCTGAGAATAGGGAAACGGGAAGAGGCTTTAGTGTCGTTGGACTGACTGGATCCTAGAGAGTTGTGCCCGTTCACCACTGCTTGCAGCAGGAGACCTACTGCAGTTTCGAGTCTTTGCGGGACAAGAAGGGTGGAGGAAGAAGAGAAAAAGGCAGAAAAGTAGGATAGACACAGAACACTTTGTGACCAAGTTATCTGGCCTGTATAGTAACAGTGTGTGACAGTGTAATCAAGAATTTCAAAAGCTATGATTTATATTTTTAAAGTGATAAACAAGCCTGAACACGCCCAAATATGCACTATGCTATTTACATATAGTTGCAACAGTTTTTCACAGGGACACAATATCTCAAAATCAAAGGTCCTTTAAAAATACAATCAAAAAAGAAAAAGATACATTTAAAAAAATGCCAACATGGACAGTGATGTCACTGTTCACTTATAACATCAGCTGTTAAGACTACATACTGTCAAAAAAAACTATTGAGGGATTTATGCTCCTGTATTGGTGGGCATTTACATATTTTTTTCCTACACAGAAGGATTATGGGTATGTAGGAAACACAGATACATTATGGGAGTTCCTCCAAAAAACAAACAGCATGTGTCCTGACAGTGACGATGCTATGAGCAGGTAGAATCTTGACTGGATTAACTGGTGACTCAAAGAGGAAAGTGAGAGACAACAGAGCTAACCACAGAGAGAAAGAAGCAAGAAAAACATCAAATCAATGAGGCATATGTACTGTAAGAAGCACAGAGAATTTTCATTGTTTAACACTCATTTTACTATAAAGAAACTCTGTGTATTATGAGCAGAGTTATTATAGTTTTGTATTTTCTAATTTGTTTTCATTTAATTTTGACTTTTGTGCTTAATTCAGGTCATTCATTTCAGTGTTAGTTTCAGTCTTTTAATTATTATTGCGTGGAGGGCATATGTCAGAGGCAAGATTTATGAAAATCATTAGAGGTGTTACAGTAAAAACACATACGTTTATGAAAGCAGCTGACTCACAGTCTTGTAGACTTCCAGAGTCCCAACAAACATGTCCATCAATGCCTCATTGGGCAAGTTGTAATAATGTTTTAGTTAAGTATAATAACCTTGGTTATGAGTTCTGTCTTGTCTGCAACAGGGGCTAAGCTAAAGGACCACCGCAAACATAAAAAAAAGCCACACACAAATAACACTGCCCTCAGGTGACAATACACAGATGCAACTTGCATACTACAGTCTTCAAAGCTTTGCAGAATACCAGTGCACAACAACTTTGGCCACCTAAGAGTCGACTTTTATGTAAGCTGAGCTGGGAGGCTGTTAGTGAAGTTCATCTCATATGCAAAAATGTTTACAGTGACAGTGGCTTGATGCTACTGGTATTCAGCCCCAGCATTTTTACCAGTTAATACATTACTTATTTCAATGCAATTCTATAGGTTTGGATGCTTTTCAGTTTGAACCAAAGAGGTCTGGACTGAAAAAAAAAATGCATTGCAAGCTTTACAAAGACTGATTTCTTGCAGGACTGTGTATTAGCATACAGGGGTGCCTTTGTAGTCAGGGATGTCTTATCTCACTACCAAACATATTGAAAAATATCACGCATTGTGTCTCACACGGCCACAGATAATATTGTGCTGCATGGCCCCAAGTGATTTTCTCTATACTGCGCTATACTCCTTCAACCACAGGGCTGAATACGACACGTTCAATAGAGACTCTTTCACGAGGTCCTAACGTCCTGGTTTCAGTATTTGCTCTGATAAAAACAGCTTTTGCATTGACAGACCAAAAACCCAAATATAGACACCTTTACTTTACTTACATCTTTGAAAAGCTTCTGAGACATCTCCCAAAAGAAATAACTTACATTCAAATACTCGATACTTTACAAATATTATTTATTTACGACAGATAAAAGAGCAGAGACCACCCTGTATGTGCTGTATGGTATCTCATGTAAACAGAGCCCATGCAAAAGGTTTAAAGCTTAAAAATACAGTATGTAACAAAAATATGCTGACAAGATGAAAGTGAAATTATGAATAAAAGATAAGGCCTTAGCTCAGGTTGAAATGTCAGAAATAACAGTCTTAACAAAAGATCCACTGGGCAACAGCTAATTCTGTCTCCTTTATATTCAGTCAAACTGAATTTTCAACACGCAGCACGCAGAGTAAAGACATTCACTGTGCCCACTCTCATTGCAATGTGAAGATAAAATGCCACTAAAAAGAAAAAGCACATTTTATGGACATTATTGGTTTTTATTTTTAAACTTTATAGATCCTTTTTTAGGACGCATCAGTTATACACATCTGAACAGAAAAACAGAAGGCAGCGCAGATCTACGTAAAGCAAAAGGAAACAAAAACTGTAAATGTATCTGCACTTTTTTCTTCTGATTTTGCTGCACAGTAAGCTGCATCTGCTGAGACAGTTTCCTGTAGTGCTAACTACCTCTTCAATGCCAGTGCAGACTGCAATCACAGCAGGCACAAAGATTAACTGTAATCTGATGGTGCATGCCTTCCTTGGTAGGAAACCACAATAGAGCAAATTCATTTTGAACAGATAGTGTCTAAGAGATTCAGAAACAGCACCTGCGAGAAACTTCTGATGATTGTTATAAAGTGAAAAGATCCAGAAAATTGTAACACAGCGAGGCCTTTTACCTCTGCCAAAAAACAAACAAAAAAAAAACATTTCTGAGAAAAGACATCTTCTTTATGGTTTCATGCCAACGCAGCTACTTTCCATAACAGTATAATACAATGTTCTGCAATGAAAAGCACTCTATAAGAGCATACATCTCATTATTCAGCAGTGGCACTCTGCCTCTCAGATCACTGATGAAGAGCACAGATGTCAGGCAAAACTAATAACAATGTCTCGTTATATTGTGCTTTCAACATATGGTGCCACAACTGAAGCCAGGAAAGGAAGAGAAGTACGCCGCGTACAAAATCTAAGAGCAAAACAACCGAGGGTGGCATTTCAATCATCTGGGTTTTCTTACTTAATGCAGGTTTCTTACACTTTTTTGTCCTCCAGATACAGTATCAACAGCCAGCGGCAGAGCACTGCAGCATGTGTCATTTGGAACAGACTGCAACACCGCAGAGAAAAAAGCAGTTTGTGTGACATATTGTACAAAGAAAAAGACACAAGGCAAGTAAGCACAAAAAAGGGAAATAACACACATTTTTTAGTGCTTTATTAATTGATCAATACAGAGGTATTAATACTCTTCTGTTAAAACCACATAGCGCACATCCAGAGATGATCCAACAGAGAAAACTGCAAAGGCAAAAGTAAGAAAAACACAAACACTTTATTTAAAGTCTTTGATGAGGAGCGCAAGCTGTGAAATGTCAAAAGCTTATCTTACATGACACGGCTGAATAACATTCCTGAATGAGCATGGGAAGCATGTCAGACCAACAGTTGAGCTAATAGTCAGTTTTCAAAGAAATACATCAAAAATGTTAGGGTTTTTTTTTAGCCTATTAACAGTTTAGCCAATTTTAGTATTAGCCAATCAGAGTAATAATCAAGCAATGAATATTATCAAGTAGGGGTGCAACAGCTATATTAAGTCAGCTTTCAATCAACCTCATGCTGAGCTGATGTTACCTTCAACTATCTAGCTAGCTAGATCTGATAAAGTCGGTTTCTGAAAGGGTTCTTTAAACTTACAATCAAAGCAGAGAATAAAGGAGAACTCTTGAAAAATTACTGATGCTAGCCGGGTCTCCACAGCCACTTAAAACCACAGTGTCTGAAGCCAAAGCCAAAGTCAAGTCAAGGAGAAAACTGCATGGGGAATCCTCACACACTCCATCCAGAGCTACAGTAGCAGTACAGGCTTATAGCTGTAAGGTATATCTTGCACTTTCCCATTTCCCCATCCAGCCAATAACACCCTGATCCTGTAAAGGTAAGATTTTCCCTCTATTTTCCAACTCTTTTTCCACTTCTTCCTCTTTCCTTCCATCTCTGTCTCACCAGCCCACCAACATCTTCCTCAAATCTCTACGTACCTACTACTGTTGAAAACAACAACAGCGTTTTTACTCTTCTATCTCCCTTTTCTATGACCCTTTCATTTTTACTTTCTAACTATTAAGTCTCCTTTCTCACTTCCCTCCTTTCGTTAATTTGGTTCCCCTCCTTACTATCTGCTTGCTGAGTGGGCAGTAGGTGTCTGTTGCCATTCTAGTGTCTGGCACAAAGAGATTCTTCCAACACTCTCAAGAGTAGCTCACTACATCTCCTGGAGCCTTGCCCAGTGGCTTTGGCAGGTGTTCAGCATCCTGGGAGAATTATGCTGTGTGTAACTCACTGTGTGGTGCCCTATGGCTTAAATTCAGTATAGTGTGTTTGTGTGTGTGTCTGAATGTAGATATGTAGATTTGAAACACAGTAAAAAAAATCTAACATATTTCTCTGTCGTAATAATGCAGCTGTGTTTCTGCTACACACGTGCACATGTTTTCCTAATATATCAAAATCCAGGCTGAGGTAATCCAGAGAACAATGAGCAGAGGAGCTTCTACAAACATCATTCCACAGCATTTAGCATCCGTATGGTTTCCATCTATTTAATATATGCACACATTAACTGATCGGCAAATCTCAACAATTCAAAAAAGATAAAAGGGGAAAATAAGAAATCCTTTACTGGATAAGACAGGAAAACAACAAATGGAGAAAAAAATCTGTGATTTCTCATATTATTTGCTGACAGCCTACGACAAAAAAAAATCATCTATCCATCCATCCTCTGTCACTTCGGGTGGCAGGAGTAGCATAGAAGTCTAGACCTCCTCTCCCCAGCCACTTCCTTTAGCTCTTCTGAAGGGAAAACCAAGGTATTCCCAATCCAGCCGAGAGATGTAATCAGTCCAGCATGTCCTGGGTCTACCCCGGGGCTTCCTCCCATGCCTGGAACACCTCGCTTAGGAGGTATCCAGGCATGGCCCAAACCACCTTGACTGGTCCCTTTTCAATGTGGAGGAAGAGCAGCTGTCGTCCAAGCCCCTCCCAAATGATTGAGGTCCTCACCTTATCTCTAAGGCTGAGCCCAGCCTTAGAGTAGGAATGTAGATCAACCGGCAAAACTGACAACTTCGCTTACATGCTCAGCTCTCACTTCACAACAACAGACCAGTACAGTGTCTGCACCCCAACCTGTCTGTCAATATCACACCACTGTCCTCTCACTCGTGAACAAGGCCCAGCGATACTTAACCTCCTCAACTTGGAGCAGCAACTTATTCCCAACCAGAAGTGTACACTTGACCCTTTTCAGACTAAGAACCATGGACTTGAGGTGCTAATTCTCATTCCAGCCACTTCACACTCGGAAGCTGGAGGTCCTCATTAGATGAAGCCAACATCAGGATATAGTCAGGATCTCTGCAAAATTCAGAGAAGAGATCCTGAGACCACCAAACCCAACACTGTTCACCCCCTTGGCTGTGCCTAAATTGTGTCCATAAAAATTATGAACAGATAAAAAAAAATTTAAAAAGCTGAAGAAATAGAAAAAATAAAAATATAATTTTAGTTAAGATCTTTGAATCAATGACGCAAACTCTGATTTTTTTTCTTTCTTTTTCTGTAAAAAGGAAAATAGTTCCTGTGTAAAGTTGGACACATACTGTAAGATTTTTGACTGTTGCAGAAAAAAGAGCCACTTGAAAGAATTAAGGTGACATCTTTGGTTGTGGCTCCAAAACAGTAATCCTACACTGATAGGTTTAAAGTTGGCTTTTCTTGCAATTTTGTTGCCAAAAATAGAAAACAAGGGGGGAAAAAAATCTGACAGTGTTAGAAATTAAGGATGACCATCTCACAATGCGAATGCTGATACAACTATAGTCTACTAAACAACCAACCAGGAAAAGGAGGAGGAGTGGCTGGAGAGGCCTCGGAATCATCAACACTATGTGTCTTGCAGCTGTAATGACTAAGTCGAGGACGCCGTAGCATGGGAATAAAAAGAGCAAGAAATGCAGCTGTTGGTCACAGATTCAGTAGTTATTAGGATTACACAGTCAATATACAGTACATCCAAACTGACTTTATACATAAGTTAATTAAATACATACCTCTTTTTCCTTGCTTAAAATTGTAAAGCACTTTGGTTTTAAATGTGCTACAATATAAATCTAAATACGTTTTATATTTATATTGCAGTAGACATACAGTACTGTATAAATAAATACATTTTCTTACATATCACACAATGTGAATGCAAATAAACATGACTGCTAAGAACTCATACTCTGTAGGCACCTCTAGGAAAGTTAAGTTAAAAATAATATAACTGTGTCATATCATATACATATATAATATCAATAAATATAAATTAATATATAAATATTCCTGATGCACACAAAAAAAATTCTATCTGAACTCAACTGTAGTTAATTTGCCAGTGATAATTATCCATGGCAATAACATAACTAGCAGGCTCGTAAAGACTTCTGTCATAATGTAAAATGTACTTCATGCAAGAGAGCAAATAAATCCATAAATACTGATATTTGAAGTGTATTAATTGATTCAAAGAGTTAACTCGTGCATTAAATAAAACATGCAAGAAGATATTCTGCTGTCTGTAGCTGCCACCTTCAAACAGGGACTATGGATTTAGCACTTTTCTCCTGTCTACTTACGTCAATAGCTGGAGGTGATTGACCTTTTCTGATTCATTTTTTTGATAAGCATTGTTGGTCATGTTTTAGTATTTTACATTCACTCCCAGTCCTAAGAGTCGCCCTATGACAGCTGGGATAGACCCCAGCCCCCACGTGACACTAAACTGGATAAACAGAATGATGGATCGATGGATATTCACTTCCACTCTGTTAAAGTTACTGCAATACAATCTTTATACATGCTCAACATTTCCTTCATCTCTTTCAATTTAAGAGTCCTCTAGATTTTCACTTGACAGAAACTCTCCATTTCTTCATGAGAATTATTGAGAACATATGGCACATAAGATTATCCATGGATATGACATTAATCCTTGACAAGTCCTTATTAATTGACAACTTATTATACGACACAAGGGAATATGTGAAGGACAGACACAAAGGCGGAGAGTGGTAACATAAGGGAGGCTGATTGTACAGCACATTCAGGTAGAGCAAAGACATGTGAGGAAAATGTAGCGGCTGCCGAAGATTGTAAGAAATCAGAGATCATTCTAACATCTGATCATGTAAACTCATCTCTGTGCCCTGCTTACATGGAAGCCACAACTCAACCATGCATATGCACACACAGTCAGTGTGCTCCAGTACTACACACTACACCTGTAGTGGTGTATCATAGCATACAATTATTCAAACTTGACAAAGTGCAATCAAGCCCTACATGATCCTCGTTGCTCAGTAGTAATTTTAAATGCTGAGTTATAATTATGCCTCCCCCAGTTTCACGTCTAACTACTGGATGGTGTTTCTTCAGTTTTCCATCAAGGAGCTATAAAAAGTTTTAAACTGAACTCTGGCATATTGATACTTTCTGTCTGAATTTTCTGATTCTGATGTGCAGTAAGTCTTTTTCTTTCCCCCACCACATCACACTTTCTTAAGTCTACGAATGCCGGGAAAAAAGACATTTTTCTATTGTAAGTAAAACTTCATTATTTAACGCAGGGACTGGAAGCACAGAGATTTCCTTTCCAATAACTATCTCGTAACACTTGATAATACGACTGGGAAAAAGAGAAGAAGAAAGAAACCAAAGGGGGAAAAAAAACATCTGGGTGAAAAATCAGATTTCACACTCTAGCTTACCAATCTTTTACGGGGTCAACTCAGAAACTCACTTGTGCAAATTCTGCTTTATGATCAAAATGATGTACCTTTATTGTTCTGACTACAGAATAGATGAATACAATGGAAGGAGAAAAAAATGCCAAATTACTAAAGACATGGATTGTAAACTCTGCAGACAACTTGAGGTGAACACAATAAATGAGAATATTTAAACTATATTACTGCTAAATGTCCTTCATTCTCACTTAAATCAGTGCTGTCAAAAATATAAGCAATATACAGTGTGTGCGATTCTGTGAGCTCAGACCCTTTAACAGGGTTTGATTAGCCATCTGACAGTTGTCAAATTGCCTTCCAGTTAGCTATGCAGGAGCCCTTCTCAGCCCTGCCTGTGAAACATGACTTGTTGACAAACAAATTGTCTGCTGGTGTGAAGTGTGCCAGTGTCGGGCCGTAACAAGCCTGCTCAGCAGACATCCAACTGTTTCCTGACTTTAATCACGCAAGCATCACCAGAAAAATCAATCAAATAACCTTGGTAGAATGCTAAATTAACACAAAAGCCGACTGCATTGGTGGATTTTCATGGCCCCCGAACTGGCTGAGAGAACAATGAGAATGTGCACTTCTGAAGTGGATATTGACTCCCAGGGAAATCTTAAGCACACTGGGTTGTCTCATTTATAATGCTATATAGCTGGCAAGGAATGAGTTTGCTTGGCTTGGCCTTGTCTTCGTATGGATTTTCATAAAGGCACTACTGTCTGAACCATCCTTTAAGCAGAGGCAGGGGGACGCTTGTCTGAAGATGCAAGTACAGTACATGCATTTTTAAAGTGGCCCTCCTTGCCATTTTTTACTTTATTGCTTAGAGAGCAACGATAGAAGTGAGCCCATGAGAACACAGGGGCAGCTGCTCTCTATAGCCACAAAAGACTCATTAAAAATGAAAAGGGGAAAATAATGAAAGAAAACAGTCCAGTGGAGGACATAAATATATAAACAAAGGCAAATACTTTGTTCATGCCCCAAAGAGACTATACTTTTCTAGTAATGGTGAATATTTTTTCAACTTCAGGTCCCAGGCAAAGTGAGAGGGATAAATCCAGTAGGAGTGGCAATGTAAGGTCAATGCATCAATGCTCTCTTTCCCTCTCTCCCTGGTATGGAGGAGCTTGAGCCATTTGAGGATGACTAAATTACAGGCGCCTCATTAGCATGGATGAGAAGCAAGTGTGACACCCGTATCTTTCCTTGTCCATGCTTGTATGCTTATGTGAGCAAGCGAGAGAGAGAGCGAAAGAGAGAGAGAGAGCGAGAGAGAGCGAGGGAGAGAGAGAGCGAGAGAGAGAGAGCGAGAGAGAGAGAGAGCGAGAGAGAGCGAGAGAGCGAGAGAGTGAGAGAGAGCGAGAGAGAGCGAGAGAGTGAGAGAGAGAAGCTTGCAGTGTAAGATTGTCAGCACCCCTGAAAGCTTCTGTTTTTTTTCTTTGTGAAACCATTAAAGGATACGTTGCTCTATATTCATCTGCCAGTTACTTCAAGATATGAAAACCAACAATCTCTTGGTTTTTCCTTTGCTCTCCTCAATATGCAGTTGTTCCACCTAAGAAGGGCTTAAATATTTACCTAAAACAGCCTGCCACTGTAGTTTTTAGTTCAATCAGGACCACTCCAGTCAAAGAAAGATTCATATCTCTACCTGAATCTATGTATGCATGCATAAGCTGGGGAGAGCGCATCAGTCCACTGTTTCGTCAATATTACATGGAAAACCGAGGGCAGGAGCATCAGGAACAAAATCCCAGCGCAGAACAGAACAGGCATCAACAGGTATGGCTTGGATTGGTCAGATATGCCATGAAAGGAGCATCTAGGCTTGAAAGGGGTTGCAAATCAGCTTGTAAATAACAGCTGATACCTGACACTGAGATCAGTTGATCTGCCACCAGGATTATGACTGAGCTTGACTTTATGGCCTGCTCTATCTGTATCCTTGATCTTATTAGGTACACCTAGATATTTACATCTAGGTACACTAACCAATCAAATGGTAGTAACCCAATATATTTCAACATGTAGACATGGCCAAGATGACCTGCTGAAGATCAAAATGACGGTATGGCTATTGATACCAAGTGGGCTTGCTTACTAAAAATCGGACAACAGAAAGATTAGAAAAATGCTGCCATCTCTGATGAGTCTCGATTTCTGTTGCAACATTGAGATAATATGGTCAGAATATGCGTAACATCCTGAAAGCATGGATCCATCTTGACTTGTATCAGTGATTCAGGCTGCTGCTGCTGCTGGTGGTATAATGGTGTTGGGAATATTTTCTTGGAACACTTGGGCCCCGTGGTATTGCTGCTGACCATGTCCATCCTTTCATGACCACAGTGTACCCACCTTCTGCTCAAATATCCTCAAACTGATTTCTAAAACATGACAATGCGTTCACTGTTCTGAAACAATCTCTCAATCCCCTAGAACACCTATGTTATATGGTGGAAAGGGACATTCAATGCATGGATGTACAGCCAACCAATTTGCAGCAACTGCATGATGCTAACACGTCAATATAGATTAAAATCCAGCAACATGTTGAATCTATGCCATGAAGAATTAAGGCAGTTCTGAAGACTAAAGGGCATCTAACCTGGTACTACCAATGTGTCTACATACACTGCTCCAAAAAATTAAAGGAGGACTCTTCAATCAGTGTATAGCATCAAGTCAATTAAACTTTTGGAATATTGATTTGGTCAGTTAAATAGCAGAGGAGGTTGTTAATCAGTTGCAGCTGCTTTGGTGTTAATGAAATTAACAACAGGCACAGTAGAGGAGCAACAGTGAGACAACCCTCAAACCCACATCCCCCAGGGTGTTCAAATTCACACTATCCATGCATCTACTAAAAATCTTGGACGGCTTCAAATCTTGGCGACCATCACCCAAAGGTAAAAGTCAGAGGTCAAGTTCCAAAAAAAACACACACATTAACATTGGCTATAACTTGAGAACGGTTTGGCCTAGGATGGTCAAATTCACATCGTAGTTGCATACTGTTCAAGCTAGACCCATCAAATGTCACACACTTGCTCACTGACTTTACTACTGATAATTTTCATTTTCATCAAACAATGTTGCATCCTTATATTCCTAGCACATTACCCAATCCCTATCAGTATAGATATCTGGCATGACTTTTTCTCACTGAGATCTGATGAGTTTTCAAAGTGTTCCTTTAATTTTAATGAGAAGTGCATGCTGTTTATATCAAATTACACACAGCCACATACCCCTGGATGGAACCCAGGACCTTCTTGCTGTGAGCTACAACGCTAAACACTGCACCACCGTGTCACCTGGATAATGTAATTCTTACACTGTTTTAGACTCCTTTTATCTACAGTGGTGGGTTCCAAAGTCAAGAGAGCTGCAGCCCACTTAAAAACCAGAAAATCCCACGGGGGCCCCCCTCCCCCAGTCATCCGATAGTGCCGCTCTGTGAAATTTTCCTCGCTAGAAGCCTGTCCTCACTCTCATCAAAATACAAGAGAAAGTGATGTATTTTCTTTAAAAATTTCATTCAAGAAACATAAATAGGCTGTTGGCTATAAATTGCTAATACTACCCAGTCATATGTAAAGTGCTAATGCCAGTATGTGACACTGGGACACAAACTTCAATAAAAGAGCTGTAAATTTAGGTCAGAGTAATATCAAAAACTAACCACCCCCTATCACCAGTTTTAATTCACTTTCTATATAAATAAATACATTTATATAAATATGTAACGATGCATACTTGTAAGTAATTTCAAACTGAATTTCTGTTATTACTGTGGCCCCCCTGGTGGCACTTTGAGAGTCACTGAGCTACAGTAATATTTGTTTAGGGGGATCTGATTGTGATATTGCATAGTAATGCAGTGTAAGTGGTAAGTAAGTGTAATCAAATAACTTTTTCTATTGTGTCTTTACGTGTAGGGTTTTTATGTATTACTCTTCTTAAAATGACTTAATTTTTTTTTTTAAATGTCAAGGTTATCTTTTTTCAATTGCTCCCGTTAGGGGTCACCACA
Organism: Pterophyllum scalare; assembly: GCA_024447675.2. Lineage (NCBI taxonomy): Eukaryota > Metazoa > Chordata > Actinopteri > Cichliformes > Cichlidae > Pterophyllum > Pterophyllum scalare. The sequence goes on along the minus strand of JAMQGT020011519.1, from coordinate 4,899 downwards.
GCAGATCATCTGTTTTCCATTTCTTCCTGAGTCACGCCAACCACCTGCATGTCATTTTGACAGCACACCGATAAGTCTCCTCTTTGCCCTCTCTCTTTTGATCTTGCCTTGCTGCTCCTCCAGCTTCCTTCTCCCAATGAATTCTGTCTCTTGCTTTTTCACATGCCCAAACCAAATCAATCTTGCCTTTCCTACTTTGTCCCTAAACTGTGAGCTGACATACTCATTCCTAATTGTGTCACCCCGATGTAAATATTTACACCCCAGTGTAAAATATGTATTCAAGAAGTAAGAACAAAAAGTAGATTATGATTGCAGTGTATAGATGCCTCAAAGGTGTAGCTGAAAGAATATACTTTCTGAAGTTCTCACTTTTTCAATTGTGTCTATTGAGAATTTAGAGAGAGATACTATATATGGATGCACATCACAGAGTACTGAGAAAACTCAGAAAAGGACCACAGTGGTTATGTGGCTGCTCTGAGCCTAACTCCAGGGCTGCTTTCATGTGTCAGTCCAGTCCTACAGAGAGATATGAGAAATGATGCCTTGTAGCTGGAGGAATTGTCAAAATCCTTTTCTAAGTTAAGTGCAAACATTTTTCACCTGAAAAGGTGCTGCCTTACGGGGACAGCTAGTAAAATCGGGTTCATTGACTCAATGGTGCCACTTGAGTCACATCCATAGGGCACTGAAGAGAAGAAATCATTCATTAAGAAGAAGAAGAAAAAAAACTGTAAATACCAAGACATAAAAATCCAGCTAAACAACATAACTTCGACCAAGGTGAATGTAAATAGCCCATGAACAGAAACCCCCTGAGAGAAAGGATTTCACTAATTTGATGAATGGGTTTAATAATCAGGGAAGCCCCGAGGGAATAGTGGGTGAAACAACAAAAAGCTGCAGCAATAAAGAGACCTGCTGCAGATACAGATATTTATCTTGATCTTTGAAAGCTTTAATCCTGCATACAAAAACGACCTACTGAGAGTTCTCTTAGATTGGCGACTATGAGACAACCCTTTAGGGATTATAGCACTTTCAAAACATCTTTCAAAATAGTCAATAGGTCCTATTTTTAAAAACCTTTATGCATATATAAGATAAATATTATGATCATCTTGAGTTATTGTGTCAACAGATTTCTGTATAACAGCTATGGTACAAGTGACAGCAAATAGCCAAATGTTGGAAATAATTACGCTGATAACCAAAAATTTGCCAGAATATCAATATCAAAGCTGTATTTGGTCCAGAATCAGCTGTGGGGCAAACAGGAGTCTCCTTGGGGAAATCATCATTTACTGTGAGACCTTCAGCCTGATTTCAAGGTGGAAGTTTAAAATAATGAAATAAATGTGGAGCCGGCATTCAAGCAAGCAGCTGTCCGCCTGTTGCCACTGATACACCGGGCCTGCCGACTGAATTTTTCATAGCCCTTGGGACACAAGACTCGGAGGCTATTTCTGCGTTTCCTCCCAGTATGTGGCTACATGAAGTAGCATGTGTTGTTGACGACACATACCAGGGCTCTGAGGCATTTTCGAGATTGCTCACCGTACTCCATCTGGAGCCCAGGGTAATGAAAGACAACATTATGTTCTTTTCGTCTATGTTGCCCTTGAGATCCTTTAAGTAATAGTGTCTGTGTTTTCCTTGAGTTGACTGCAGGAGCATTTGCTCAGCATGTCCAGTCTACACAGTTTCAGTAAACTAAACTGGACACTGAATGTTGCTGCATTTGCTCTTCAGTTGTTCTGGAATTAAAAGTGGCTGTATAATATACAGAGCTTGTTAAACCAAGATATCATAATCACAAATGTATTATACACTGGGGGAAATAATTATTTGATCCCCTGCTGAATTTGTAAGTTTGCTGCTTTACAAAGAAATGAACTGTGGAGGGAGCTGAAGCTTCAAGCTGTCCAAAGGATTTAGAGTTTCTGTAAAGAGGAGTGTGCAAGTGTGCAAACCTGGTGACGAACTAAAAGAAACATCTTACTGCTGTGCTTGACAGCAATGGTTTCTCCATCAAGTACTAATTCGTGTTATTCTTGGGGTTTATAACTTTCATGTAATTTTTTCTGGATTTTTGGCTGACATTCTGTCACTCTCCATTAAAATAAAATGACCATAAATTAGAGACTGTTCATTTCTTTAGAAGTGACCTAACTTGCACATTCAGCAGGGGAGCAAATAATTATTTCCCCCACTGTATGTTCTCAACCCTCTTCATTAAACAACCTTGAATGTCCACAGTGTACACTGGGGTTGTCACAATACTAGAATTTCAAGCTACCTAGGAAAATATTCAACACAATACCATTTTTGATAATTAGGAGGCAAAGAAAAATGTTGGTATTTTTTATAAAGATTTTAAAAATATAAACAATATTAGTGACACTATTTTTAAGATGATGGATGCAGTGCAAAAAAAAAAAAACTAAAATATATTAACAACTGTAATGTGTACATAAAAAAATAATAAACTTTATTTATATAGTACCTTTGAAAAACATCATCATCATCAGGTATAGGAATACTGGTAGTACAAGGAGATTAAAAGCAAGTAATAAAGAAAATGAAAATATTAAATAAATTTAAAAAAATCACTAACTGAAAGTGATAAAACAATTTCAAAGGACAACAAAGAAATAACTCAAAATGGAGGTACAGAAAAAGCCTGCTTATCCAAATATGTCTCTAAAAGGGATTTTAAAGACTAAATTGAGCTCACCGATCTAATCTCCTCAAGGAGGTTATTTCAAAGGATGGTTGCCACAGGAAAAAATTAATTAAAATAAATAAATAAAAAATAAATCTGGTTCTCAGCCAAAATTGTGGGTTGTCTTGGCTGTGGACCTCAGGCTATGACCTATGGCAGGGTGTGTTGAAGCAGAGACACATCTAAAACCTGCAGGACACCAGCCCTCGAGGCCTGGAGTTGAATACCCCTGACCTATGGGGTGTCTGATGTCAGGAGAGCTGAAATATACTTTAGTGCGAGCCCTGTGAGAACCTTAAAATTCAACAATAAAATCTTAAATTCTAAAATTAACAGGTAGTCAATGAAGAGAAGCTAAAGTAGGAGTAACATGTTCTCTTTTTTTGATTTTTGTTCTTTAAAATATATACATACATGAAAAATATTTTAAGATTATCTTTAGAAAGTACCAAAAACAAACAAAAAAGAGACAACAGTATTTTTAGGTTGAGGTGGTGCCGTGCTTTTGGTGACCACAAACAGTAAAAAAAAGATAGATGTAGCTTACTGGTCAGACTAAATGAAGCCAATGCTGAAACGTCTTAAACATATATTCTACATGAATGCCACCAGATGGCAACAGTTGTGGTTGCAAAAAGATGTCCAGTACTGAAGTCTATGGGGAAAAGGCTTACTTTCTTGACCTCTGTGAAGACGTTGTTGCTGAGTAATGGTGGGCTTAGTTGCTCATTTTGGGTCATCCTGAATCAAACATTAAATCTATTTCGTAAATCTTGGTCACAACCCATTTCAAAAAGTTGACTAACAACTTGTTGGTCAACTTTTTGTAGCTTCAGTCAAAGTCTTTTAAGCACAAATAATTGGGTTTTCCTGTTAAATTAACCCCGTCCGTTAACATTAGAGATGGACAGTAATGGTAACATTCAATGTTATCATTTTATTGACAGCCATAGCCACTAACCACTACCTTAATGATAAATTAACAGATGGCTAATGTAGCTATCAAATATAGATAACTTTGTCTGCTCCCTTCATTTCAACAGGGGTTGCCACAGTATGTTTGATTTGGCAAAGCACTGGATGTGCTTCCTGATACAACTCTCCCAATCATCCCAGGTTGGGCCCGGCACTAGGAGTACACTAGCTTGTGAGCCCCTGTGGCTGGATTTGTGGCTGTCGGGTAATTGCTAATAGTCAAGCAGTTATGTGCACAGCAGCTAGGCTAATATTTATGATAATTGTTCAGTACTTCTGTGTTGTTGAAATGGGAGCTTTCGTGACCTCTCACAGTTCCTCCTAAAGTATTGTTCAGTGTTGTGAACATTAACTACTTCAGCTGGTATGAGGGGACAGGCTGTGTGCCTGCCTGTCTGCAGTTGTGGCAAAGATAGCACTGTTAGTACTGACACGGTTGCAAATGAATAATCTAATTAAACAGTAATTTTTATTATGAATTTAGTGCTTTAGAATGGATTTTTTTTTTTTTTTGGAGAACCCAAGTGTACACTACTCATTAAAGGATAAGGCTACTGCTCTCATACTCATCGCTGTGTTATAGTTTGGAAATACTTTCCTCCTTGCATTTCAAGCACCAAATATTTTGATTTTCTCAGACCATTGTCATGTAGCAAAAGCTTACCATTTTTTTGAGTGCATCAGGCAAACCGAGGCAGCTCTCATCATGAATAATGTGAGATATTTTCACCTTTAATTGAGCAAATCACAAGCAGTTATTGGAGAAAGATATCAGCAGATTAATTTTTTTTTTTTTTTTTGGAGAACCCAAGTGTACACTACTCATTAAAGGATAAGGCTACTGCTCTCATACTCATCGCTGTGTTATAGTTTGGAAATACTTTCCTCCTTGCATTTCAAGCACCAAATATTTTGATTTTCTCAGACCATTGTCATGTAGCAAAAGCTTACCATTTTTTTGAGTGCATCAATAGTTAGCAGCTTGACACTAATGTGAGATATTTTCACCTTTAATTGAGCAAATCACAAGCAGTTATTGGAGAAAAAGTATCACAGATTAATTTTTTTTTTAAAATTACAACTGCTATTTTTTTCAAAAGAAAATATTCTTCTGCTTCTGCTTCAGACAGATGTCTGTGAAATCAGGTGGGTTTCACAGAAAGATCAATACAACTGAGAGAGAGAGATGTTTTTTC